>NQII01002732.1:180647-301056 GCA_002778355.1 Clitarchus hookeri
GGGGGGGGGGGGAGGATGTCAGTGGAAGATGGTGTAAGGGATGTCGAGAATGCAAATCTTGTTCTGCAAGTCAACTCGCAATAGTTCGGGAAGATATATATTTCGCTAGTGATGCAGTTGTATGACTGAATGTTTGTTGAGTTCGCGCTTTTCGGAGGATGGAATGTTCCTTTCTTCTGACAATTATGAAGGTGTCTGAAAGCCTTCCCGGCGCTTATAGGAGGACGCGCATTTGTTCCGCTCGGATCGGCTCGGCTCGGAACAGACCTTTGGGCAAAACTAAAACCGCATGTTTTTTATGTGGCAGCCCGCGAACTACAACGTCTCAATCCGGCGGCCGAGACGAGCCGTTGTAGTCCGTGAGCTACCATGTGAAAACATACTTTTTTAATTTTTTCCGAAAAGTCCGTTCCGAACACAGCCGATTCGAGCGGTACACGTATGCGCATCCTTTACTCCTTATTAAATTTCACACAACACACACAGTGATTACACTGCATTACTGCACACAGCTTTGTCATACGGCCGTTCCCATTATCAGGGTTAACAGCGTTTTCGCCCGACAAGGAGTGTCCCGTTTACAGAAAAATTTGATACGTAATGGTTTAGAAACATGCTGCTTGAACATTCCAGAACCCAAACGCGCTACGTAATTTTCTTTTCCGTGAGCGCGGCGTTGGTTTCTAACTTTATAGTTTTCTTGAGTCATGAAGAATGCGCGTGAATAGGCTTGCATATAGCTAATGAAGTGCCTTTGTTTATCGTGAATGAGTGTGCAAGACTTTTAAAGGCACCGCCTACTTGTAGCTATTAGCGCGTGGGAGGCTCAGAAGCAAGCGAGCAATAAGGATGAATCCATAGGCGTGCGCACGGGGTGTGCCTGGCCTTAATGACAGGAAAAATGTTCCTGCTTTGTATTTTAATTTCTTTATAAAACATGATTTATATCTTAAAATAATATTGTCATGCGAAGTGTCTATCTATGTGTTTGTAATGTAAAACGGTTACTTCGGAATTTTAAATGATGTATTTTTCAAACCTAAATTTGGTTTCCATAGAAATAGTCTATACCAGGGGTTACCAAACTTAATCAGGTCACGGTGCACTTACAGGTTTTGTATATTGTCCCGGCGCCCTACTCAAAATATGAGTATAATTACGTTAATCAGGCACAGAAATGAAAACAACTGTTTAGTAACCAAAAATTAACTTTAGTTAAACCTCACAATGTGAGGTTTGTATGTGAGGATCACATATTTATTAATGTTAACACACAAGAATATATTAAAATTGACAGAAAAATATTAAAATACAGTAACAAATGGTGAGAACCTTCAATAGCAAGTTAGTCAATGTGACGGGTGAGCTTGGTGATCTCCACACATTTTTTCAAATCGCGGAATAAGGCTTTATACTGCTTCTCTCATTTCTTGCTCGACGTTGATTTTTGAGCGATATTTGCTCTTTATTACAGCTAAAGCTGAAAATCCGGCTTCGCATAGATATTACGTTGCAAAGGGAATGAGGGTCTTTACAGCTTTTGAACTTTAAGTTGGATATTCATTTTTTATCGATATCCAAAACTCAACTAAATCGGAACAAGCAAATTTCCTTTTCAGGCTGTTGTCGCTAGAGAGTTAAATTAAACTCTCTTCTTCTTGGGAATTGAATTCTGGTGAATCTTGAACACGGAATGGATCTTGAATCCACGCAAATTTCTCGATATTATCTTCCCCAAAGTACTTTGCAAACCAATCAGTGAGATTTTAAAGGTGTTCCGTGAAAAAGGACAGCAAGTCTTGTGAAACAACGACATTATTAGAGGTCACGTATTTGTGAAATTCAGGGAAATAATTTTGACCGCTATCCTCATTGATTTTTCTTATCCTCAACTGCAGCTTTTTTCCTAAACGCTGCAACCTTCTCCAAAAGTTTCAAGATGTGCATTTCATTGTCTTTCAGAGACAGATTCAAGGCATTCAGTTTGTCAAATATATCGCACAAATATGCCAGTTTCAGCAAAAAGCCTGGTTCGGCAAAGTACCTGGAGTTTGCATGACCTTCCTCTTGAAGAAAAGTGAGAATTTCTTGCCGTAACTCGAATGCACGGGATAAGACGTTGCCACGTGAAAGCCATCGGGAACTGCAGTAGTATAGCAGGACCGTGTGTCAGCTCCCATTTCCATGCATAATTTTTTGAAAAACCTGGCTTTCAGTGGCCTAGTTTTTATGTAGCTTACTACGTCTACGACACGTTCTAATACCAGATTTAATTCAGAACTCATCGACCTCGATGCAAGTGCTTCCCTATGGATAATGAAATGGGTCCACATAGCATGCGGTGCTTTGCTGCGAATAAGGGCCTGTATTCCTCCATAGTGACCAGACATTGATCGAGCACCATCAGTACATACGCCGATGCACTTCCCCAATCCAAACCTTTTCTATTATAAACTTGTTAAGCATCTCAAACAAGTCTTGAGCCTTTGCGCTTCCAATGATACTTTTGCAGAACCGAAGGTCTTCAACGATAATATTATGATCCAAAAAGCGTACATAACAAATAAGGTGTGCATCTTTGTTACTGTCAGTAGCCTCATCATGTTGCAGACCAAATGCCTTGCCTTTCATTTTCTCTGTTAATTGATCATTGAGATCCTGAGCTATATGATGGATTCTTCGACTAATAGTGTTGTTGGATAAAGGTACCTTTGAAATTAGTTTTCCCGCAGATTCTCCCACCATAATATTAGCCATGTCATGAGCAGCCGGTAGAATAAGCTCTTCTGAGATGGTGTGAGGTTTTTTGCACTTCGCCACTCTGTATTCCACCTTGAAAGATGCTAGCAGTGCGTTGCTTGGTACTGAGGCTTGTTTAGTAAACACACTTTTTTGCTTTTGTAAATCTTGCAACTTACTACTAAAAAAATTGCGAGATCTTTCAACCATGTTAGGGTGATTGGTCTCGACATGTCGCTTTAGCTTACTTGGGAGCATACTTTCGGGCCCTAAAACTTTCAAACAGAGCACACACTGCGGTCTCACTTCGTTGTTTACTTCAACTGAAGTAAAGCCAAAATCTAAATAGCTATCATCGTATTTACGATATTTCCGTTTCTTTGCTCCCCCGCCACTTGTCGACGCTTGATCACTCTCACTTGAATTGTTAACTTACTTATTTAATAAAAATCTTTCCATTTTGCGACCTCGACTTTTACGAAAACACAAAGTGACACACTCAAACAAAGCAACCTCCTCTTATCTCGCCTGCATATGTTTTGTACTGAAGCGCGGCGATCGCGGACAGGCCTGTGTGGTGTCTGCGGGGGAGGAGAGGGACGCCGATGTACGAACGTGAGCGCCGAACTGGCACGACGCGACGGTATCTACTACCTACCGGCGAACGCGGCAGCGCAAGTTGAATATTTTATTCTGTACCTACCCGCGAATATAAGGAATTTTAGGTTCTGGAAAAGAGAAAACCGGAGTGCATAGCGGTGCCCCTGTTTACCCTCCACGTCGCCCCGGGGCGCCGCGGTGCACACTTAGAGAACCGTTGGTCTATACATTGAATGTTCTTGTTTTCTCAAGATTTTTTCTTTGTTTTTTTTTAAGATAAAACTGACCTAACTTTTCTATGCTATACAATTCAAAAGTTATTGAAGTGAATCAAAACCTTTCAAATTTCATAAAAAGTATCATTACACTATAGAGTTTTACATAAATATTTCAAGGAAGTGCGAAATGTGGTCTTCGTGTAAAAGCATATGCAGAACTGATTTCCGGGAAAAATGTCCTGGGTGCGTACTTCATAGGTAACTATTGGCGAATCTCTTTGTGGCGCAGCCTAATGATGAAGGCTGCGCACGCTTGTGACAGCATACTCAGTGCCCCGTCACTCCTACGCGCACGGCGCTGTACTGGCGTGCAGTGTTTCCGTCGAGTTGCGTTACCTATGGACGTCAGCTGGGAAGTCTAAAGCAAAGTTCATTGCAGGTCCTTATAATAGTTTCGCATGTTTCCAGCCAGTATATTATGAGGTACATAAGTGTGAAAAGGCCTCTTTTATATATGGCGGAGGGCTCAGATATTGCATTTATAATGTGCGTCATGTACTGAGAGTATTATTTACCTCGTCTAAGGTGTGTTTCTTTTCGTACATCAGTATAATGGGAACACGTTTAGTTGTTTCGTAAAAAACGCGTATTTCAAACATGCAGTAACGTAATTCAATCGCCAAGTAGGCGGCGTCGTTAAGTTTGTCTTAATTTTGTGGCCAGCCAATTTTAATAAGCTACCTGCCTACAATTTCTCTTTCGTTCGTTTTAAGCCTAGTTGAGGCGAAGACTTTGTATTATGATTTTTCTCTTCATGGTAGAAGACTCTGTGTAAGTTATTGTTCTACACGATTCACGTTCATTTATAACAATTTATTAGGTTCTTTGGGCAGGTTCTTCCCATTCTCGCCTGCTGGGTTAGTGATTTATAAGATTCATAAACTTTCCTGGCTAAAGTAAGTTACACTGTCTACAGTTTAACCATTTATTTTTTTGCCATATATGCACGGAACACGGAAGTTACGGGTGCATTACTCTAATAGGTAGTTTCAAAATGTATTGATTAATTTAACACATAATGGGAAAATTAACTTAAACGGTATATACTTATTTCGATTTCAGCGCCCCAAACGCTCACATAAAATTTTACCCATGAATTTTCTATTCTGAGTACCTTCTAATTCTGTGACCTGCAAGTTATATTTGTGGGCAGGTAAAACAAAAACAAGATCCGAGTTTTTGCCGGATCCTAATGCGATGTGCAACGTGAGGTTCCTTTAAAGTTTTCCTATCCATTTCTGCCTCTACAGTTTCTACTTCCATTTGAGGAACAGTTACGCACGTTTATGAGGGATATAGCGGTTTTCATACCCTGCGCAAATGCCTGAAAATGTCGTAACACGTGTTTTAATTTTTTGGCTTTCACCATGAGCACAAAAGGTTAAGATGTCGGACACTCGAGTAACATTCATAATACCATAATATATATTCGTTTAAAATGTTTAACCGTAAGGATCTGTAAAATTTATTTTTACGTTAAATGAAACCTTGAGGACTCCAGTAGTTAGGAAATGGGGTTTCTACGTCAACTGGCTGCTGGCTGCGGACGTACGAACAAGCCGGCGGCCAAATTTTATGACGTCATGCGGCAACCTCCTGCTCTGTCAGTCATCGTCAGTAACGACCATTTCCCCTTTTTTTTCTCAGAATTCCAAAAACGCCCAAAATTTCCCGAATTCTTCTCAAAACCAGAAAAATTTCCAGCAGAAATTCTCCTTGCCGAAATTCATATAAGTCACTCAGTCCGAAAATAGCATGACCATACAATGTGGCTCGGTGACTCCTTTTTTTTTGGTGGTGAGGGGTTGAGGGTTTGAGGGGTTACCCCGACAATCACGTTCTGTCATTCTATGCCAGCACCATCAATTTTGTCTGAAGAATGTTCGAGTTCATGGCTATGTCATGCAACTTCTCTCATTCATTCCAGTCTCCTTCTCACCCATGTCCGTTCTCTCTCTCCTGCTCTATCCCTTAGTGTTCCTCATATTCCTTCTGGTCTCCCTTATTTTCTCGCTTGTCTTTTTATTCCTCATGCTCTCTCATTCCTTCCTGCCTTGAGCACCATCCCTCTTGTCTGAAGAACGTTCGCGTTCATTGCCCTGGCATGCAACATTTCTCATTCCTTCCTGTTTCTTTCTCACTCACATCCGTTCTCTCTCGCCTGCTCTATCCCTTGGGGTTTTTTTCATAATACTTCCAGTCTCCTTTATTTTCTCTCGCTTCTTTTATTTCTCATGATTTCCTCATTCCTTCCTGCCTCTCTCTTTCTCGTGTGCATTTTATCACTTGGGAGAGTTTTTTCCTATTCCTTCCAGTCTCCATTATTTTCTCTCTTGTCTTTTATTTCTCATTCCTTCCTGTCTCCCATCCATTCTATCCCTTGGGGAGTTTTCTCACATTCCTTCCTGTCTCCCTTCCATTTAATCCTTGGGGGTTTTTCTCTTATTCCTTCCAGTCTCTTTACATTCACCCTTTCCTCTTTCTTGCTTACCGAGCCCTCTACCTTGGAAATTCCTTCATGCACATTGTCTGCTGCCACCTTTGTTTTCTCATATTTCCTCTGGTCTCCTTTCACCTGGCATCCTGGCTGGGACGAGTCTCATGCTCCATCATTTCACCATGGTTTTCTCATATTCCTTCCTGTCTCCTTTCAACTGAGATCCTGGTGGAGAACGAGTCTCATGCTCTGCCATTCCACCTTGGTTTTCTCATATTCCTTCTAGTCTCCTTTCACCTAGCATCCTGGAAGGGGTCGAGTCCCATGCTCTGTCATTACACCTTGGTTTTCTCATACTCCTTGAGGTCTCCTTTCAACTGATGTTCTGGCGAAGGTCGAGTCCCATGCTCTGTCATTCCACATTGGTTTTCTCATACTCATTCTGGTCTCATTTAACCTGACGTCCGGGCGGGGACGCTTCTCATGCTCTGTCATTCCACCCATGCGACACAGAGCGAAGCTTGCTCATGCACGCTAGCTTAGAGTTACACCGCGCGCACGTCAAGTACATCGCAAACCTACTTATAAGCATAGTTGGTTATAATTTCCAACCCGTTTTAGAAATAGTCACCAAATCCATAACATAGGCATCACCTCCGACAACTGAAAGGACCGCGACGTCAAGTTTGCTGTAAGCTCACTTATAAGCATAGTTTACTGTAATTTCTGAACAGTTTATGATACAGCCCCCAAATTCATAACATAGGCATCATACCCGACGATGAAAAGGACCGCAAGGTCAAGTAAGCCCTAAACACACTTTTAATCATAGTTGGTCAGCTTTTCCAAACCTTTGAAGTTCGTAAACATGTAACAACCATCAACGCATGTAAATAAAATAAAGATATACATACAGCCGCGTCGCAAAGATACCGTTGCATGTAGAAGAGTAGGGCCTGAAATAACACACACATAAGCTTCGACCTGCATGCACTCGTCAATCACCCACCACCGCCCTTATCGTCTGCTACCGCAGGAGTCTATAAACTCGGATCCCTCTCAGCGACAGCTAGCTTCCCCTTCGCCCACAGACATACAACAAACAAATATACGAATAAAAATCAAGATACACAGTATGTATATATATATACAAATGTACTGCGTGCATGATATACATAGTCGTGGGTAACTGTAAAATACATGCATAGTAATATAAACGAACACCATCAGTCCAACACAAAGGCCGGTGGCCCGAGTCATTGTTAGCATAAGTAACCCTTAACAACAAGCCGTATATTGAAAACAAAGTGGTATACATTTGCACCGATAACAAAACAAACGTACTCGCATGTTACATTAAAACACGTACGAGTTAATCTAAATAAACGCAGTCAGCCCAATGCGAGGGTCGGGAAAACCGAGTGCAAAATATATATAACGGTCCTGTACACGAAAAATCAGTCACATAACAAACACTAAAGGACTGTCATAAATACAAGTACATCACGAGCACGATGTCATAAAAAGTCGCAATATTTATATAATAAAATAAATTACCCGACGGAGTCACAGCCCATAATAGCGATATCAGTGTGTTTTATCACATAAACATTAAAAAGAAAGAATGATCACAAGAGACAACACCAAAAATGAGTACAATGCGTCAAGTACATTACATATTAGGCGACTTGGAAAGACTGTGTTCCTTTGCTTGACACATAACAACATAAATTTAAACCATTAGTCGCGCAAGATAGGCGTTACTGCTATGGGTCAATTCAAATATATATAAAAATAATAATCATAAAAGCAAATAGTTGTAAGTAAACAACCAGTGTATATTGCGAGAGCATCCAGGTCTGTATGTTATGTTAGGCGAAAAAATTACCATCGAAAAATGAGGGAACGATAAGAGGACAGTACTGCTACACACTGATGCAACAGATATAAAAATAAAATGTAAAAGAAAACAGTTATAAGCGCTTACCAATCAGCGCAATCAGATATTACACGACCATCGTCTGCTGTATGCTGTGTTATATGACGAAAGACAAGACCAGACCGTCCTGGTTAGTACAACAGAATAGCAAATTACTTCCTTAAGAAACAAATTGAAACTAAACCATTAAATTCAGGGTACAACCAACACTCACAACACTAGCAGCAGAACGCGTCTGACCCGACCGACGTTGTGCGATCAACTAACATCTTGGGAATCTGTAACGCTGCACCCAGGTCTCACCAAGTCGAATGCATGGCACATAACACTAGCCGAGATTGATGCTCACGCATGCACTTCCCTTTACGAGAGGTATTCAGTTATACATTGCAAGGTAACAATTTATCCCGTTTTTAAATAATATATATACATGTAATAATGTTAATACATAGCTTTATTGTGCCATAACTGTAAGCACATACGAAACAACATACATTTAAACCATTAGCCACGCAAGAGTGACATCACTGCTATGCGCTGAAGCAAACAGGCATAAAAAATATATGTAAGAAAATAATACATGTATTTATTTTGAATATATGTAATTTATAGTGCAAGAACTGTATGCATATTAAGAAACAAATTACCCATGAATTTCTCGCCGCAAAGTTTTTATTAGTGCAGAAATATCATTAAATGTACGAACTCTTATAATGAAGAATAAGAAGGTGTAGCAACATACACACATTTCAACTATGTACGTACTCTGATTTTAGAAGATCCAAAACATAAAGATAAGACGTTTAAGTTAACTGAAAAAAAAGTGGTGTAGCTGTTTCATATACAGAATACCTGGAGGTCGCGAGTGCATCTCGTAGTTATCAATGTGAACTCAACGGAAGCACGGACCACAATGACTGTCCTACCTTTCCATGCATGGTATACATTACCGACCAAGAAAGGAAATCGACACTTACAAGTATTGTATTACGTCACCATTGACAAAACACACTTACTTTTTACATACGCTATAGGATGCATCAGGGTACTCATGTACATACTGGAGACAGCGCATCATCCTTTGAAAATAAGGTATCGCAGGTCCAATCCCCTAGAAAGTGCAATCGTTTCACTGGTAAAAATACAAAATGATACGCAATGAAGAATCTTCTGAGTGTTATATATCTACATATTTAATTTTCGAGCATCTCATGCAAAAATCACAATGAACTATATTTCCAACAAAATATCTTCGTATATGACCGTATTCAATGTATGTTCCTCTCAAATACTTGCGGCCTACCAGACATTTATAAGTAGGTAACAAGCAGGTCACACACTGTTACAACCCGAGACGGACAACACGAGCCGTCAGGTAGTGCATTGTCTTTATCCAGACAATAGAATCCAACGAAAATTTATTTCGCAATAAATGGGTATGTAAATATAAACCCTAAATATTAAATTATTATTTTTTATAATTTACATGCATGGTGAGAAGAGAAAATTAAAATAACTAGTACGTTAACATGTGAACAAAACAATCGTACAACAAAATAAACTTATACCACAGCAAACACGAAATCGAACTTACAAATACAGTATGTATCTATGTCGAAAGTAACGATGGTAACAACTACGCTACACTGCATATTACGTGCAAACTGTTTGCTACAGGTTAAGTAATTCACAGATGCCTGCTAAGTCAAATAGACCTACAGTGTACATCAACTTCAAACGTACAATAAAATTAAGTAACAGAATAGTCTCTCGTAAAGTCGTATTCCATAATAAAACTTACTGAACTGTAATGACAGTTGTAAGGAAATACTAGCATATATAAGCAGCAAATATAGAAATACCTACCATCATTACAAGGCATAATTAGTAATCTCCCTATGCTGTCTCCTGAGTGAATGTAGGAATGCTACCATGGTTGTATGAGAAAAAACTTTACCACCCGCTCTTTCTCACTATATTTATATAATGGTGTGGTACATATACGAACGATTTCTTAGTGTGCACGATCTTGAATTAATTTGCAAAGCTCTAATATGTTTAAAATAATATGTGGAAGAGACTGTTTCTATGCAACGTTATTGAATCGTAAAAGTTTGTAGTTCGAGAGGTTATGGAAACTCATGTAAAATATAATCCAATTTGTTTTTTTTTTTTTTTCCCCTTATAGCTTAAGCGGCAACGACTCAAACTACACGATAGAAAACTGTCTCGAGTATGTTTCTTTTCGTGTAAGACGTCATGCCTATGTCAAGTATTTCGTATGATGGCCTTATTATGACAATATTATTGACCAATCAGACGTTTTCATGCTATGTCGTTACTAAAGTTATTGTTAAATTGTGTTAATGCATTTATAAATGTATGTGTAAATCACTTGTGAATTACATAAAAACTGATTGATACTGGCATGAAATGGGTACCTTTGTGGATTAATGTGATACACTTATAGCCTCAGTACTCATAGGTCAAGGAAATTCATTATCGATTCCAGCTCAATTATAGACAAAATGAAAAGGTACATTTCGTCGTATAACTCTATGACATTGTTCTGTTGGCAATTTTACAAATTCAAAGTACTGTAAAAAATTAATCCTTCATTATTATAAGTACATCAGTATATTTGTACTAATATTTAGTTTAGCACCAATTTGTTGTACAACATTTTAATTACACAATATAACCCTATATATATACATCAAAGCTTGCAGAACCACCTAGACATAGCATTAAAATCATGTAGAATTTTTGATGCGTTGTGTTTTTCAGGTGAATAAATGTAGGAGTGTACACAAGGAAACTTGCATGCTTAAGCGTTGTGATAGGTCCTGCATCATGAACCCATACGTTCCGAATATTCCGGTTCAGTAAGCTATGTGTATATTTCATAACAATACGTTACACGTGTCCCAAGCATAACAGCCGTGATTTCTTTTCGCAGCATAACACCGCATGTCTCACAAAACATGTAGCCACTAAACTTCAGTATTTAGTAATAACCACCGTGATTAGTACTGCAGATATATCCATACTATTTTCTCTTGTCGGTTTAATGCAACTAAACAACGAGTGCTTTCACTTATATGATTATGTTAAGTCCTACGATAGTTGTTGACAAAATACAAGATGAGTATAAAATAATACCCCAACTTTGAAGGTCTATAATATCAAAACCAAATAACCTACAACCTTGATCGACCAATCAAATGAACCGTGGAACCGTGAAGTTTGTTTACCATACATTCATAAATATTCAATGTGACCATCATGAGCGGCCTGAACGACGTCTACGCGATAAACGGTATTAACAGTGTAGCCAACCCCGATGTCGACTTTGCCGGTGACATCGTCAACAGTGTCGGTATCCCTCCAAAACCCAACCGCGCCATCGTCGACGTCGTCAGCAACGTGGTCGTCGCCAACGTCAGAGCTCCTAAGGTCACCAAGCCCATCGATGAAATCGAAGTCCTCGGGGTTAGCAATACCATCACCCGAGCCTACCGAGAGGGGCTCAAATGTGTCCGCCTCGGAATACTCGGGCGACGGTACGTCCAGTACCTCAATAGTGGCACCCGTTAATGCTGTCGTTGACGGTGAGCGCCGCGGCGTTGGGACCACAACAGCAGCGGGGCGTACCACCGTCCGCAGCGAGCAGATAGGTGACCTCGCTCGAGATCACCGACCAGCGGCCGGTGACGTCGCGCGAGGTGTACTTAGCAGAGATCTCAATCGCTGCCTTAAATTTTGTGATAATCGGCCTCGCTGTCGGCCGCCCCTACCACATGACACTTTGTGTCCGTCCACATCGCTGTCGCTGTCCACACACGGTTCCGTCGGTGGCACGAACAGCCCCGCGTTAGCGACACGGAGTTCTACTGACGTGAGGTTGTGGGATGCGCCTGTCTCTGCTTCCTCGAAGACTCGGAGAAGCTCGTCGTCTGTGGATTCAGTACCGCCATCCATTACATTGTTTCCGTCACAGTATCGCCAGCAGAACTGATCCACCCGACTCTGGCGAAGATGGCATTAGTACCAGCTGCGGCCCCTTCACAATACTAAGTCCTCCACCGCACAGTCCCGGTCCCAGTCGATGAGAAATATCGTTCCAATCTACCCCTCCGAGAAAAAATTATTATTCTTGTACACTCCTGCCCCGGGAAGCTATGCCTACAATAACTACGACAATTCATGATAAGCAGTAAATGTGCTACTACCAGTCCCGAACCTGGGTTACGTGGACGTACGCACACGAATAACGATGACTGCTACTTCCGTATCCGATAGTTAAGAACCACATCGCTGGAAAAATCCCTTCCCACCCTACCCTCAGACGCAGTTCTTTTCCTGCCAGTCGCCTCGGTGGGATAGAAAAGGTGCCATAGATTACTATATATATATGTCAACCCTTGGAAGAAGTGGGTATGTTCGTAGGTGACTGTAACCCAGCTCCCCCTGTCGTATACGACAGGGCGGTAAATGCGCCACCCCTACTACTCCGGGGCAGTCGAGCTTGTAGGAGCAGATGGGTGAAAAAAGTGGTAGATAACGCAGAGAGACACTTCGAGGAGCAACGTGACCGAGCCTACAGCCATTACTTCCAGCACAAAATAAAATGGCGTCCCCTAACCAGGCTGGTGATAATGTCACATTCCCATGCGAAGTCCTGCCTACGTCTCACCACGATCGAAGCAAAGCGGAATTTAACTCTGTGAAGGCCTTGGCCTAGAATAGGGAAATGGCGAGCGAGTTCAGGTAGACATCGTGTTAGAGCAGCTTGCCATGGAGCAGAACAGCCTACTTTACTGCAGGCGGAACTCAAACGGAGTGCACAAACTATCAAACTGACAGGATTGTATTATCTATGTTGTATGAGAATATGTAACACTGACATATTTCCGTAGAAATCACTACATAGTATAAAAGGAAGTCCCTGGCACGCGTCTGTCTGTGTGACTGCGCTAATCTCGAGAACCACTGAACGGATTTGAATGCGCTTTCTACTGTTATTATCTGCATTTATCTAGGAAGGCTTTGTGTATTGAAAATTTCCCTAGCACTTATAGGAGCTGAGCATTAGCGGTATTAGTGAATCAAGTATGGAAAAAAGTTTTCCGCCAGTGTGCTTTCATGGAATACGCTGCCTAATCCTTTATACATATAACAAAATCATGTACGAAATAATTGTGTAAAATGAAATTATCTACATAAAAGTCAACGGTTGCATATCTCTATCTTTAATATAGATAAGTAGTCATAAGCGTAGTTCCAATTTAAGTTACGGAGTAAAAGCAAACGTAAAATTCACTGCATTTTCTAACCATAAAGAACTTAATCTTTATCAAAATTAATTAATTCGTAATTAAAACTATTTAATGTAGATAATAAATCTCCTTTACAGCATACAATTTGGCCCAGCGTAACAAAACTAGGACTCAAAACAAACATGAGAGCTCTTATATCTTCAGAAGATAACAGCATGTTTGCTGACATGCTACTGAAAGTCGGAATGGAGAGCTTCCAATGGATTGTGGAAAAATTTCTCTCAATAGTGATATATGTGTTTTAGTCACTGACCACCAACAACTGATAGATAACGTATACCCTGAAATACACGAACTTTCAAATAAGACACTATCATGGTCCAAAGAAACCGGGATATTATCACCTACTAATGAACAAGTCGAAAAAATTAATGGATTAATGCTCGCAAAATGCAATGCGCAAACACAAGTCTATTACTAAGTAGATACAGTACTTGACAGTGAAGAAGCTGTGCACTATCCCACAGAATTCCTTAATTCATTGAATCCTTCTGGCATACCATCACACAAACTGATTCTAAAAGTTGGAGCTGCCATAATTTTATTGCTAAATATAAATCCACCGAAATTATGCAACGGGACTCGAGTACAAGTAAAAAGTTTAAAAAGTTATCTTATTGAAGGTACTATACTAACTGGCTGCGGTACTAGAGAAACTGTTTTAATACCTAGAATACACTTAATGTGGCTGGAGTGGATTTGAGTGGAACATGTTTTTCACACGGACAACTATACGTAATCCTTTCGCGTGTTACATCAAATAGAAATCTGTTTGTGCTGGCGATCGGAGGCAAAACGATTAATGTTGTATACAAAGAAATTTTGTAAACCACTATCATATAATACTGTTATATTAGAGATGTATGAATGTGGATAAAGCGAAGGAGGTACGTATGTCAGAATTGTGGTAAATGGAGCTCCGTAATCTCTGCCTACTCCTCTGGGAGACAGGCGTGACGTGTATGTATGTATGTTAAATACGATAGTAGTTTACTAATTTACCATCATATAATATTTTCATTGTCTTTTCCCAATTTATTTATTAGTGTATCACTGTAAAGACTAAATTGTACCCGGGTGAAGCCGAGCCGGGTCGCTAGTTAGTTAATAAACGTTTATATTGTAATCATTATTTAACCATATTTTCTTTCTGAATGCTTTAGAAAGTACTTTTTTTATTGGCAAGAACACCTTCAACAAGTAGGATAGGCATAGTAACTACTATAATCGTAAGTTAAATATTGTTATTAATTTTCTTAATGCATATCCATGTTAACCAGAGATGAAAACTGAAATGAATGTACACAAAATCAGTAACTAAAAATTAGTACCATATATTCGAGGGAATGGCCTACACTCTACAGGAATGACATTATGTGACGGTTCCTCTGATCAGCTGCACGAGGTTCTGGGAATGGACCGTGTAGCTGATTGGTCCATTCGCTGTTTCTTCGGATGTTTTGAAACAAACCTCTGAAAAACTTGTAACATGTGTAGTTAACCGCTATGAAAGGGTGTGATTGTAAATACGTTTTAATAGTGAACTGTTTATATGATGAAGTTAATTACGTGTCTGTTTAGTTATCACAACGTAACTTCACCCTAGGGTGTAACATGCTTACGTTTTTGCGATCTGAATGTTTTGCCACAATCCGAACAAATTACTAAGCCGAGACAGAAATAATTAATTTAAAACCTAGTAAACACTAAGTACCTGTGCAAATAACAAGAACGAAATAGCAGTTATGGTAGACCTATTTGTGTTCATGGTCACCACTATCTTTTAAGTTTGTCGATGCTACGAACAGAAAAAATCGACACTAGTTGTGTGTGCTTTAATTCACCGCGTGTTTTCGGTGGACTGGTTGTTCCTTCCTTTTCAATTTTTATTCCAACTGAAGTCATCCTTTTAACGAAATAGCCCATCACATATGAATAACAAGAGTTTAAATATTAAAGTTTTTTTTTCCACAGTTGTAACGGGTTAAACACAGTTGTGGCAAAAATATTAACGCACATTATGTGTACCATGCTATGTAGAGTATAACGAATATGTTAACAAGTAAAGTAATAACTGAGGAACTAACGTCGATACAGACATCGTTAAGAAAGAAATTAAGCTGACCTACATATGGTTATTGGCATAAATTGAAACATTCGTACGAAATGTTTTTTTTTTATGTGACAATTCTTTGAACAGCTGAAAACAGTAAACAAAGCATCTGACAGTTGAAACGTAGAATTCACAGGGTAGTATTTATGTTTACATGTAGCGGAAGGATACGTAATTGGTAACCAAAAGTAGAAAGTTAGCAGGGCTTCAGAAACGTGTGAAGTAATCGTGAATGGATTATACTACATGCTGGACAGTTGGTAGTGTTGTTTGGATGAACACTGCTGGGCAATGTCATCATTTGTGACCGTGAGTATGCTTGGAATTCGTGGTATAAGCGAGGGTTTTACATCAGTATTTGATGGTACTCTGTGCCTCAGTCATGGTGTTGACACATGAATCTCATTGTGAACAAAACTATAGAACGTTTCTATGTACATATATATCATTATGTTAGAAATAAAACGACGTAATTTGTTGATGAAACCATCAAAATGCTACAATAAGTAGCCTGTCAATTATGGTTTCATGGTTCCTACTATTGCAAGCAGAGTACATGCGTTTACTCAGTATGTTCCCATGTTTTATATTTACGAAATGTGTCGTTTTTTTATGAATGGTAAAGGTTATATGACACCATCCACGATACTGATAATAGTTTTATGGTTCCTGCTATTGCAATCAGAGTGCATGTATTTACGAAGGGTGTTCCCATTTTCTTCTACTTTAAAGCAGTATAATAAAAGCGTTCTTCACTTTTCTCAATCATCATCCTGATGGATAGTACTCGTATGAACGGCGTACAACACGTGCTGTCTCCTAGTGCTCTTACAATTTTTACATTAAACATGCATGGTAGAAGAGTCTCCAGTTCGGTGCATGAGATGTGAGGTCGATTAAAATGACTCACAAAGTAAAATTAAACTGACATTATATATAAAGTTTATAGTATAGGCTGGCCGACTCAGTTGCTATTCAGACTTCGAAGAAGAGTGAACAGCGGCTAAGTAATACCTGCTCTTCTTCGTCAATGGAAAATATTTGGGATAGTTATTTGTGCCGCTAATGCAAGATGACCCATTCTAAAAGCTGCCATGCCCGTCGACATGAGACTGGTTGTCCACGAAATATTAAATGTGTTATCTTATAATATGTGAAGTGTAAATCATATTTTCGAGGGAGTGGTAGCTTAAAAAGGCATATTGCAACAAGCAAAGCTCTCCTTCCTGCACGTATCAATCCGTATTTGCTTAGAATAAAGCATGATTTTGATGGCGAGATACCTGCGGAAGAAAAATTTGAATCGTCAACTTCATCAAAGACTTCGCACCCAATCATGAAAACAATGGCTTGATCAGTCACATCTCCTAGACATCCATGCAACTACTGTTACCTGACATTTGCATATGCCTGTAATGTGAAGAGACATAAAGCAAAAATGCAAGCTGAATCCGTGTCGCACAGTCTATCGATGTAATAATTGTCAACATTTGTTCACTCGTACAGACAGTTTAAACATACATATGATGATCAGGGGACTGCTGTATCGAGTATCGAGTAAATCATCAACTTCCGACCTTCATGCGAATAATGTACACAATCCTTCACCAATGTAGAGGAAATAATGTTACTATTTCAGTAAGATCTTTAGTAAAAGTAGCAACACACGGCGGCATGAGAGATGTAAAACACTGTGTGGTGGAGAGAGGTCACGTTTATTGTTAAGGTGTTTGTCATGATTTGAACCTGCAGTGAATGCCCTACTACTAACCGTTTCTAGGGACTGGGAAAAATATGTTGCAAAAAATGCTGGAAAGAGTAAAATCAGGGGGTGTAATACAGTGATTCCACTGTATATGTGACAGTGTGAAATGGAAAAAAACACTTGTAACTGCATAGCAGTGTAGTAAACTAGATAAAATATTTAGCTGAATTTATGTTTACAAATTGCATAAAAAGCTTAAATACCACTGACGAAATATGAAGAAATGTGTATATATATATATATATATATATATATATATATATATATACATATAGAGCAGTTATTGTGGCAAGGCCTTCAGTAAACGATACAATGTACGTCGCCATGAACAGAGTGTATGTTCAAAGAAACCGACCTCCAGAATACTAACATGCGATATGTGTGGTGCAGCATTGGGTATAAATCATAATCTAAAGAGACACACTGGTACATGTAAATGTAATGCACCTTTTCTTGGCACGAGACAGCATTCATTGAACTTATTGTCGCAATACAAGGCTATGGCTAGCTTTCCTGCTGTTTCGTCGTCGTGTAAACTAACAATGGTTCGAGCGCCCATAACATTATCCGGGCCTGCATCGTGTTCCAAAACAGTGGTGAAAAGGGAAATCCGAGTGTTACAAACCTTTACTATAAAGAGTGTGAGCCATCCAGATTTTCAGAAGTTGTGAACGACCAACATGCACCGCTAACATGTAAAGTGCTACAACTATCCAGGACATCAAGAACGAAGGCGTGACCACCAAGTCTGCTGGTGATGTGAAATATGCATCCTCTTCTGATGATTATGAAGTGCCGATATCTGCAAAGCAAAGGAGTAAACATGTTGCTGAAGATAAGTGCTACTTGCTGTTGGAACAGAAGAAATGTAAATTCGAACCCTGTACCCTGGCCCAGAGGTATCTCGCAACCTACTCATCACAGAAGAACATAGATGTAGCCATGTATCGTGAACCTTCCTTTTGCGAAGAGTGGCGTGAAGTGTAGCTACTTATTTTCTGAAGACTCCAGTGACTTGGTTGATCGACTGTGGATGTTATTTAATTGCAGAGAAAATGGTGTCTTTCTGTAAGTGAAGATATAAATTCGATTATTGATGAACTCAGAATTATAAACTTTATTTTATGAAATAATATGTATGTGTATGTGATTTGGGTTAGAATATGAATAAATACAAAAAAAATAACACATAATATGATTAATTTTTTTATTCCTATTGTCTAAGAAATGTACCTACTACTATGTATTTATAAATGTCTGGTAGGTTGCAAGTCAATGTCTTGCTACAATATTTTCACTCACTTCCCGATGAACAACAAACATTGTCTTTGCACTTCTCACTACGTCTATTCAGGCTATCACTGCGGGCGAACACGTAATCACTACTTTCATGTTGTCGTGATGTAAGCAGCACATCTCCAGAGAACCTTGATGATGACAATGTAGTCCGTGTCACAGATGGTAAGTCTTCAACCAATGATTCCGTCTTCATATTGTAACAGAGTATTCAATCAGGAAAGTGAACGTGGATATAACGATCTGCTTTCCACCACACTCGGCGACTAAGTGGGAACCATTTTTTTACATGAAGCAAGCTTGTATATGATCATCACTATATGACGGTTCGTGTTGTCCGTCCCTGGTTGTAACAGTGTGTGACCTGTGTGTTTCCTACTTATAAATGTCTGCTAGGCCGCAAGTATTTGAGAGGAACATACATTGAATACGGTCATATACGAAGATATTTTGTTGGAAATATAGTTCATTGTGATTTTTGCATGAGATGCTCGAAAATTAAATATGTAGATATATAACACTCAGAAGATTTTTCATTGCGTATCATTTCGTATTTTTGCCAGTGAAACGATTGCACTTTCTAGGGGATTGGACCTGCGATAACTTATTTTCAAAGGATGATGCGCTGTCTCCAGCGGCGTCAGGGTACATGAGAACCATGACGTATCTTATAACATATGTAAAAAGTAAGTATGTTTTGTCAAGGGTGGCATCATGGAATACTTGTAAGTGCCGAGTTCCTTTCTTGGTCGGTAATGTATACCATGCATGGAAAGGCAGGACAGTCATTGTGATACGTGCTTCCGTTGAGTTCACATCGATAACTACGAGATGCACTCGCGACCTCCGGGTATTCTGTGTATGAAACAGCTACACCACTTTTTTTTCAGTTATGGTAAACGTCTTATCTTTATGTTTGGATCTTCTAAAAGCAGAGTACGTACATAGTTGAAATGTGTGTGTTTGTGTGTGTGTGTTGCGATACCTTTTTACTCCTCATTACAAAGTTCGTACATTTAATGATATTTCTATATTAATAAAACCTTTGCGGGGAGCGATTCATGGGTAATTCGTTTCTTAATGTGCATACAGTTCTAGCACTATAATTGGTACGTATTCAAAATAATTACATGTTCTGTTTGCTTTTATATTTTTTTATATCTATTTGCCTTAGCACATAGTGGTTACATCTCTCTTGCATCGCTAATGATTTAAATTTATGTTGTTTCGTATGTGCTTACATTTATAGCACAATAAATGCCACATATTGAAATTATTACATTCATATATATTTTTTAGTATATATTATTTAAAAACGGGATAAATTGTTACCTTGTAGTGTATAACTGAATACCTCTCGTAAAGAGAAGTGCATGTGTGACTCGGCTGGTCTACCACCCTGGAGTCTGATGTGTCTATCTCGAATAGTGTTATGTGCCATCCCTTCGACTTGGTGAGACCTGGGTGCAGCCTTACAGATTCCCAAGATGTTAGTTGATCGCACAACGTCGGTCGGGTCAGACGCGTTCTGCTGCTAGAGTTGTGAGTGTTGGCTGGACTCTGAATTTATCATTTTCTTTTCAATCGGTTCGTAAGGAAGTGATTTGCTATTCTGTTGTACTAACCAGGACAGTCTGTTGTTGTCTATCATCGTGTAACACACTGTACAGAAGACGTACCTCGTGAAGTATGCGATTGCGCTGATTAGTAAGCGCTTATTACTTTTCCCTTTACATTTATTTTTAAATGTGTTGCATCAGTGAGTAGCAGTGTTGTCATCTTATCGTTCCCATAATTCACGATGGTAATTTTTTCGCTTAACATAATGTAGAGCACTCGATGGTCTCGCAATATACGCTCGTTGTTTGTTTATGACTATATACTTTTATGATTATTATTTTTATATCTATTTGCATCGATGCATATGAGTGACTTCTGTCTTGCGTGACTAATGGGGTTTTTAAATGTATATTGCTTTGTGACAAGCAAAGGAACACAGTCTTTACAAGTCGCATAATGTGTAATTTTTTATATATATAAATATTGTGATTCATTATGACATCATACTTATCATTTACTTCTGTATATACATAACTACTTTATCATGTACAGGGCGGTTTCATATATTTTACACTCGGTTTCCTTAACCCTCGCGTTTGGCTGATGGAATTTATTTATATTAATGCATACGTGTTTTAATGTAACCTTTGACAATGTGTGTATTGTTATCAGTGCAATTTCATAACCCTTTTTTCGATATATGGCTGGTTGTTTAGGGTTACCCATGCTAAAGATGACTCAGGCTGCTGGACCTGGGTTGGTGTGATGGTGATCGTTTTTATCACTATATATGTATTTCACAGTTACCCACGACTATGTACATCATGCACATAACACATTTGTACATATATCTTGATTTTTTCGCATATAATTTTTTGTTATATGTTACCCATGCTAATGTTTATTTATGTTTTTATTGTCACATTTATATATGCACCCTGGAAGTCGGTGGTCGAAGAGAAGCTTGCTGTCGCTAAGTGGGATCCGAGTAAGTAGACACCTGTGGTAGCAGACGACAAGGGCGATGTTGGGAGATTGACGACTGCGTGCAGGCCGATTCGTATGTGTATGCTATTTCAGACCCTACACTTCTTCATGCAATGGTAATTTTGCAATGTGACTATATGTATGCCATTATTTTCTTTACATGAGTAGAAGGTTGTTACATGTTTCCGAACTTCAAAGGTTTAAAAATGCTGACCAACTATGAATATAAGTGCGCTTAGGACATACTTGACCTTGCAGTCCTTTTCGTCGTCGGAGGTGATGTCTATGTTATGAATTTGGTGACTACATCTTAAACAGTTCAGAAATTACAGTAAGATATGCTTATAAATGTGGTTACGGCATACTTAACCTTGCGGTCTTTTACATAGTCGGGTGTGATGCCTATATTATAAATTTGGTGGCTGTATTTTAAATGGTTCGGAAATTACATTAAACTATGCTTGTAAGTGCGCTTAGGGAATACTTGCTTTAAGGCCCTTTTCGTCGTTGGGGATGATTCCTATGTTATGAATTTGGTGACTATATCTTAACAGTTCGGAAATTACCGCCAACTATACTTATAAGTGTGCTTAGCTCATACTAGACCCTGTGGTCCTTTTTGTCGTCGGTGGTGATGACTATATTATGAATTTGGTGGCTGTATCTTGAATGGTTCCGAAATTACAGCCAACTACGAGTATGCTTATAAGTATGCTTAGGGCATCATTGACCCTTCCACCCTTTTTTTTTGTAGTGGTGATCCCTATGTTATGAATTTATTGGCTGTATCATAGATGGTTCGTAAATAACAGCCAACTATGTTTATAAGTAGGCTTGGGACATACTTGATGCACACGCGGTGCGTCTAGGCTAGCATGCATGGGCAGTCTTCGCTCCGTGTCGCATGGGTGTAATGACAGAGCATGAGACTCGTCCCCACCCAGACGTCAGCTGAAAGGATATCAGGAGTTTGAGAAAACCAGTGTGGAATGACAGAGAATGAGAGACTCTCGTCAAGACATCAGGTGAAAGGAGACCTAAAGGAGTATTAGAAAACTAAAGTGGAATGACAGAGCATGGAAGTTGACCCCTACCAGGATGCCAGGTGAAAGGATACCAGAAGGAATATGAGAAAACCAAGGTGGAATGGCAGAGCTTGAGAAATGAGGGAACATGAGAAATAAAATACAAGAGAGAAAATAAAGTAGACTGGAAGGAATATGAAAAAACCCCAAGGGATAGAGTAGGTGAGAGAAAGACTGGAAGGAATGAGAGAATTTACATGACAGGGCAATGAACTCGAACATTCTTCAGACAAGATGGCTGGTGTTGGCATGGAATGATGGATTGTGAATGTCAGGGTAGCCCCTCAAACTCTCAACCCCTCATCACCAAGAAAAGAGTCACTTAGCCATATTGAAGCGTCGTGCTATTTTTGGACTGAGTGACTAATATGAATTTTGGTAAGAAATAATATCTTCTGGAAATTTTTGTGGTTTTAAGGGAAATTCGGGAAATTTTAAACGTTTTTGATGGGGAAAGGGGGTTTCTGAGGGGAAAAAGGGAAAATGGTGGCCGCTGATGAGGAATGATAGAGTATGAGGTTGCCGCATGACGTCATCCAATATAACTGCCAGCTCCTCTGCATATCCGCAGCCAGCAACCATTTGAAGCAGAACCCCCATTTCCTAACTACTGACACCGAATAACGAAAACGCTCAAAATTATATATTGAATGGGCTTATAGCTATAGAAATATTAGACTATTGGGAAATAGATTCGTATAAACTATATATGTACAAGTCCGGTTACTATTGTCGTGAGTCGTTTAGCTCAGTTGAAACAGTTCAGATGGCTCTGTTGGCATAGTAGTATAATCCCTGCATTAATTTACCGTTATCACGGGTTTAACTCCCGCAAAGACCTAACTCACCATGATTTTAAAAAGTATTACGCCCACACGTAAATTCCTAGCGTTTGAATATGATACAATGTAAAGCTACAAGCCTTACGCAGAGAGAGAGAGAGGAGCAGAATAGCACCCTCGTTGAACGAGTTAAAAGCACACCAACGTCAGGAGGAGCACTCACTAGAAAAGATGTACATACTGTACGTAATTGTGATAGTCAGAATGTATTCATACAGCGGAGTTGTAGCCCTCTTTGGTCTCGTTACACCCGTTTTATCCACATCCAGCTGTTGTATGTACAAAGACAGCGACAGGTTCCTGCACACCAGTTGCCAGACTGTTGAGGTTGTGAGAGGTAGTAGTCAGAATAGGGCGCAAGAAACGTGAACTGTCTGTGACGCAATCAGAAGTTGTTTCTCTCTATAAGCAAGGCAGGTGTTTTCGTGAAATTACGAAAACCCTCTCCATTTGTTTAGAGATTGTCAGTTCCTTACTAAAGAAGTACAAAAAACAGGGACAATAGTCAATAAATGATGATCCGGACGCCCAAAAGTGCTTGCCAGCCAAGAACCACGGAACATTGTCACTTAAACACGTAAAGAACAATTTCGAAGTACATCATCTTTGGCCAATGACATCGCACTAGCATAGACACACTCTGTAAGTCCTCTTAATTTACGAAATGTATTACATAGATAATACTAATTTCCATGGTAGGGCAGTCAGAAATAAACCACATATTTATGCAGTAAACCGACAAAAACGCGTGCAATTTGCCAACAAATACCATGACAAGTATAAAAAATTTTGAAATACTGTGATTTTTCCAGTCAGTAAAAATTCAATATATTCGGCTCAGACGGCAAACGGTGTGTGTGGAGAAGGCCAAACATGTAACACATTATACCTACGTTCAAACATGGATGAGGCAGTGTGATAGTTGGGGATGCATAGTATGTTCTGGAGTTGGAAACTTGGCTTTTATTGAAGATACTGTGGGTGCCACCAACTATTGAGCCATAACTTATAAAGCAGTGTGCAAAAACTGAGTCTTGAAGAGGTCTTTGTGTTCCAACAAGAAAATTACCCTAAGCACACTGCCATGAAATCTAAAGAGCGGTTATAGTAAAATGCTCCGCGACGGTTTCTAACCCCACCACACAGCAAGATGTCATTCCCATCGAGAATTTGTGGGAGTATCTAGGCAAACAAGTACAGAAATACTTCCCTCCCTCCAAACAAGCAAGTTCTGCAAAGTTTACTTTTTGAGCAGTGGTCCAAAATTTCCGAGCACGCACCACAGCATTGTTACAGTCTATGCCACGACGTCTCGACACAATCATCCGACCTGAGGGTATGCACACGAAATATTAAATAATTGATTTGCTACTGCAATGTAGAAGAGTGTGTTCTGTTTGAGACTGTATGAATACTTTTTTGAGTTGGCGACCAGCATTAAGGTATTGTTTCATGTATAGTTTTGTTATTGTTATATATTTTTGTACGGGGAATCATAGAACTGTAATATAATGACTGTAACCTTGCGTCTTAGTTCTCATTTATACTGAACCCGGAGCAAATCTATGGGTGCATGAATACTTTTTTGAGTCACTGTCTATCGAACAAAACTTTTAATCACATGTCAGACATTTATAAATAAAAAATAAATAAAAAGGAGAAAACTATTTCTCTTAATTGTGTTTTATAAACCTTGCCTTTGTGCATAATGTTTTTTAACATGTGTTAATAAGCTTTTTTTGAATGTGTGCAATTTTATTCTGGTGTTTAAATTAGTATTTATATATATATAAGTAGAAGAAATCTGGGGTCTTTGGCGCATTGGGACCTGGGACCGGAGATCAGAGCTCTTCATGCTCTGTCATTCTGGTCCCCGGTGGCCATATTGTTTGCCATAATGGATGTAGATGATCTTTACCTAGACCTTTGACGTTGATTTCATTGAAATTTGACCTTGAAAACCCAAAAAATCCCAAAAATCCAAACTTATATAATATATTTATAAAAAAGTTATTGTAAAAATATTATTAAATTTTTTCAAAGTTATTAAAAAATTATTTAAAATGTTTTATTACAAATTTTGTTTAAATAACTTACATCTCCGGAGGTCCCCCAGACCCACACTCAGCAGACGACTGACCCCTGACCACCACGCCCCTCGCCCCCCTCGCCTACCTCATTCTATCATATGCAGCCAACTTGGTTTTTTCGTTTGTCATTTGTTTATACATTGCTGGTGGACGCAATTTTGGATTTCATATGTTTACTTTCACATCACTTAGGTGGTGCTAGTGTATTAATAATCGATATCGCCACCAGGCGAGTTGTCAATTTAGTCACCAGGTGGCAGCCATATTTGTTGATGTTTTTACAGTGTCGGCGCCTTCCAAGTTGGATTCTATTTTGAACACAAGGTGGCGTTAATTTCTCGATTATGCCGCCTGCTACCGGCCTGTACAGAGTGGTGACATTGACTATTCCTGCAAAGTACGTACGGGAACTGTCATATTTAATTTTTTTATTTTATTCTTAAGTGCAAATATTTTTATTTAAAAAAATTTTTATAAAAAGTGTACGTTTTTTTAAATAAATGAAAAAACAATGTATTTTTTTAAAACAATGTTTTTATTTGGTAATGTACAAAATGAGAAAAAACGTATACAATGGTACATTAATTGCAATCTTCGGTGTTCACCGCTCGATGTCTGCTTCAGTGACCTAGAAATTGAAGTGGGCAGGGAAACCCCACCACTTGATGTATGCCCTTCCGTTACATCATTTCAGCACAACCTCGAACCTTGAAACTGGCGGTGCTCGAAGACCAATAAACAGTTCTAGGTGTGTAAACTGTAATACTTATATATTCTCAGTTGCGCTCATGGCGGTATTTTGGCGGTCTTATCTCGGCAATTGTACGATACAAGCTGGTCGTGAAGTATCAGGCAGAAAACATACGTGTTTACAGGTATATTTCCATGTGTCCTGAATTCGATCCAACAGTCGATTACATTGGAGGTAATATGCTCGTATTGTTTACTCGCATAGAATAAAATTAGCAGGGCCAAACTCTTGAAAGTTTCAGGGCTCAATATCGTGGATTAAGGGCGTCCATTATATGCATTTTGGAATTGATCATGCATTAGATATGCCAGCAGGTACTAGCAATTTTCAAAGTTCATGTTCATGTCAACGTTCGGATAGCTTTCACTATTCAAAAATATTTTCACATTTTCTATTTGACATGTGTCGAACTGCGAACGGCTCACTCTCCCATTGTGCTGTCTTCCGGTCTGTAGCCCAACGATGATGTACCTCGGTTTCTCTGAAGCAAAGCTGGACTTCACCATCCAGTTGATGCGTTGGCTTGCTGACAATCCGAGGTATGCCTCCAGACTCCACGATCTGAAAGCCAGATCTATTTTTTTGCCATCTTCCAAATTATTCAACATATTTATGCGTTCAGCAGTGCTCAACTGCACATGAGGCAACATCAATTCGATAGACTGTAGTTTGAGTTCCACTGTCTCCAGGTTTTCTCCCATACCCACGATGGTGTCCACATGCGAAATAGCTAGCAGCAGCGCCAGTTCGTACTTCAAATTTAAGATAATTCGTTTGTAGTCATCGGCAAATCCCAATAGCATGGAGAGTGGGATGCATGCTTCGAACATGCCTCCAAATTACATAGGAACACTGTAGTCATCTTCGATTCCTCAGCCTACCATATTGGTTGCAGACAGCTCATTCGCCATAAGCGAAAGGTAATTTTTGATCGTTGAGGTTATGGCCACAACTCGTGACTGGTCCGCCTCGACACCGTTGAGAAAATACATGATGCGATCGATCAGGTGAAGAATTCCATTGCTCATTATTTTCGTCGATGCTGGTTTGGTTCCATCTACTTTCGTCAGAATCCCCCTAATTCGCAGGAATAACTAGCAAGGAACAGACCAGATATCTTGGTGTTGGACCTCTATCCGAACTTCCGATGGTAATGTGTATGGTCCGATCAGGAAAGGCTGGTACGCATGAGGTTCTACTTTCGTTATGCTGTCTTCAAAAATTACTGGCTCTTCGATGTCTAGGTAATCTTCCATGGCATTTGACTTTGAAACCAAGACTGTGGAGGGAAATCTCGCTGGCATGAGTTAACTCCTTGGAGACCAGCAGCGTACTAATTGCAGATTTTGCGCGACATTTTATTTTATTGCTTCTGTAAATTTTATTCGGATACTCTCAAATGCAGGCGTAGGGTGATTTATTCGTTTCGAAAGTTCACCAACTCACCATGCTGGTCAACGACTGTCACGACCACCTCGTGTGCTCGCTTCGCAATGTTCGAAACAAAAGTGATGCTTTATGGTGATACAACGTGTTTAAAACCTGGAGGGACCATAGGTGAAAACTCGTGCAGCCTACTCCTCGGCCTGTCATTAAGGTATGTGTCACTCGCTTAATTGCAGTTAATTCGTATCACATTTACCAGCAAGATGTTTACAGGCTGCGACGACTCGTGTGTTTTGCTAGCTTCGTATATGCATGGCTCGAACCCAAGCATCGGTCTGATAGTATGTGGTTTCGTAAAGTCGATATCTTCGCTGCATCTGGTAACACTCTTCAGAGAATTGGGATTCTCACATTGTTCGAATTCTGTATCGGCGGACAGCGAATCTTCAATGTACCTTGAAATGTCGTATATTTCATAAGAGCCTATGGGCACCGACACCTCATGTGAAACATTACCAATTTTTACGAGGTATCTATTGCATTTTTTTCATCGATGTTCGGTATCGCATTGTAGGTTTTAAAATCGACAAGGCCTATGCGCCATTCCCCCTCCAGGTCGAGCGGCAGAAAGTGTACAGCACGCAGCTCAGTGCTACGACCCGTCAAGGTTACGAGCGAACCAAGAAGCGAAGACACAAATGTCCACAGTTCCACATGATAGGCATCTGCTCCGTTTCGTAATTGAATGTTAGTTTGGTATATTTCAGGTACTGTAGCAGTTCGGGTGGAGAATGCAAATTCCCAAAACTGTCATAATAGTCTGCATGTTTACCCTTTTTTACATAAGCTACCCAGTGCATACCGGGCCTGACTGCCGTGTCCAGATTAATTATGGCATATTCGTTTGTCTTGGGATTAGGGGGCAAAGCATATCTACTAAACACTCCCATGAAATGCGGTATTTCCAATCTGTGCGCAAACAGTTCCAAATCCATGTTTTGTGAGTAGACGTTTTGGTAGAGATTTCATTAACGCCTCTTCCTGCTGCTTCGCTTTTGCACACTTCCGCTTCCTACTGGGTAAGCCCTTAGGTAAAGACCTTGGCCGTTTTTTTTTTTTTTTTACCCATTGCGATAGCTTCAATATTTGCATTTTCTCTTTTTTCCTCGGACAACTACTTCCGTTCGTTCGATGCTGTGTTGATTGAGGGCTCGGACGATACCACTCGTGGCTCCGATTAGGCCCCGTAGGGCTCCGAGTGCAGGCAAAAGCAATGGAAAAAATCCGCCAGTAGATGTTTTCTTGGCCTTGCAAGCTTTTCTTCCCTTTGTCACTGCTTTTCGTTTCACTTGTACCTTTTATTGATCTCTGTACCTGTTCCCATTTTAACCTGTGCCTTTCTCTTGTAATTATCTCCCATTCCCATTCCCACTTTGGCCTTCATCATATTGGATACGTCCCTGGTGGCTATTTTTTCACTGAGTCCAGTGTCTGATGATTTTCTTATCTCGTCGGCCCTCTGTGCAAGTATCTTGTTTGCCTGGTGCCTGACTTGCAGATCCTTGTGCTGGGAATAGGCTATATCGTACTGCTTGCATGCCTCAATCAGTAAATTTACACCCGTGTCACCACGTGACATCCTTTAAGCTACCATAGTTCCCGGCCTGCATAACCTGTATCCTGAATGTGCAGCTCGAATGGTATATTGTTGATCAGCATAACGACGATCCCGCTTCCAGCTATGGTCTTACCTCTTCGAGGCATCGTGGTGAACTTACCTAAAAACTCATAAATACACTCCTTTTATACATGTTTGTTTCACTATCATTCTAGATTTGGAACAGTACTGGCATATCACATATTAAAATATATCATTTCAGTGTAAACTCTGCCAGAGGCAATTTACTTGGAGTGATAATTTGAAGAGACATTATATAACCAATCAAATGTGCTTAATATTAAAAAGAGGCTTGTTTATGATACCTCATCCTCCTTCTACTCCTCCTCGCCTTCCTGCTCATCCTACTCCTCCTCCTCCTCCTTCTACTCCTCCTCGTCTTCCTGCTCATCCTACTCCTTCTCCTACTTCCTACTCCTACTCCTCTTCCTCATCATCCAATATATGATATAAACCAAGCAGAATAAAATAGTTTACAGATCACCAAGCAAAATGTTACTCTACCAATATGCGTCCATGCTTAATATGAAGCTATCTCCCACGAATCACGACATGGAAGCCTATTTCCGAATACAGTAGGGTGCATCATCGTAGAACCATCAAATTGCGAGAAAACATGCGACCTACTGAGCCTGCTGGAAGAACCGAATGGCATTTGGTTTGAGAACGTAAACCTATATTCAAAATCGTTCCAGCAACCGAAATACGAGTGGTTTGCATGAGTACTGCAGGCCGTGCAAGGCATGGGTTATTTCCTCTGCAGTTAAAACAAGAAGGTGGTTCGTCCAAGCGAAGCATTGGCAAACTCGATATTTGTCTTCACTGGCATTGCCTGTGAAAAACAAACTTGTATTTAAGAATACTTTAGAATGGGACGACATGCGAAGGTGGAGTGCATGTAATTCGGCCAGATTTATTCGCGCATGCCCAAACAGCTGTTTCGTGACAATGCAAACATGTTGGTGCTGTTTCCCATTGACAATATGAATTTGCGACATATTTACGATGATCACATCAATATGGATATGAACCTATCATGTTTCAAGAGTATGTGTGCTTTGTGCTGGAAAGATAAATTAGTATATTTAACGATCGTTAAGGACTTGCCCCTATATAATGGGTGGTACAGGCGTGGGTTCGATCAGTTCATCGCCAACCATTGAGAATGAGTTACAGCATATCGAAATTTGGGCAAAGTAGCCTCAAGCTGCATCTTCACAAAGACGAAGATGGAGGTTTTCTCGTACCAAAAAACTATGGAACTTCTGATACTGGTAGAAGAATAATTCGAAATGTTGGCGAACCCGAATGATCCGAGGATACTGTTACTAAACATTTCATCCTTGAAACTGGTAATGGCATCATTTTAGAACTGCGCAGTATTCTGACTGAACAAAACACATTCTTTCATAACTACCCGTCCGAGCTCGGGGCGAAGATGAAGCATGTGAAAACGGAGATCGTCAGCGATATGGTGGCCTTGGAAGAGTATGTAACAAATGATCAAAGGCAAATTATAGACAGATTGAATGTGGCATCTGCACAAAATGATTAGAATCAAAATGTGCTTAAAGATTTCCTAGAGCATACATTCGCTACATCGATTTCCCACGTCACCACAAAAATGGATATTCAAAATTACAGCAGAGACATACTGGATGTTTGTAGCGAACGCCTGGACAAGATCGAAAGTATTTTGGTGGAGACCCAGAACTAAACCTATAAAAGAGAGCAACAGTAGCAATTTTTATTCAGTGCGATGTCAAACATTACCAGCGACCTGCATTGGACGATACAGTTTGTTCGATCGAAGTATTTGCTCGCCAATAGAGCCAAAATGTCATGCGACCTTATAAATGAAGGAATTTTTGAGCCCATTACTCGTCGTCTCGATGTACTCAGGGAGAGCGATGGAGCACCCGTGGCCATGAAGACTGAAATCGACGATACTGCTGAGCCTATAAAGAAGCGAAAACATGATGATGTACACACAGATTAAGACGATGGATCGAATGCAGATTTGCCACACAAGGAAAAAAATACGGAAGAGTCTTCAAACCCAATGCTCTGGTTCGCCGGTACCTACGATCGTACACATCTTGTAATAATGATGTACGGTGTATACAGACATAATGACAAAAGGTTCCTCGGTGCTGATGAAATAGAGTTTCTTCCAGATGGGATCATCCGAGTTGGCAATTACAGGACACGCGGAACCCTCGGGCTAATGAACTTCTCTTTCCCAAGGAGCCGAGGGAGTTTACAGAATCCGACCTGATGGAGCACAAGACATTGTTTGAACTCGCGCATGTGCTTCACCAATGCAATGATGCCGATACCGGTACTTATAAGGACGAAGATCACGAAAAAATTTACTTTCTCTCAGACCTCTTCAGTCGCCTAGCACTGAAAAGTGGCGAAAGTCTGGAGAAGATAGACTACAGCAAGAACACCGACTACGTATTCTGGGACTACCCAAACGAGCTGGTCGATAGATAATGACTACTTCTCACTTCGCAAAAGGTTGGAATTTACTCTCACACTAACGAGACATTTCAATTGTTGAAGAACTGAAGGAGGGAGCCTACTTAGAATGTCTCTATGGGGAATCGCCAATGAACTGCACGCATCTGAGAGACGCAACTACCACCGTTGCAAGGTCGTGATGTGTGGGATAAACGATCTATTTCAAATCGACCTCGTCGAGATGATACAATATGCTCGGATCAACAAAGGCTACAAATACATGTTGACAGTCATTGATGCATACAGCAAATTCGCCTGGGCGAGGCCTGTCAAGTCGAAGAATGCACATGATACAACTCAGGCTCTGGCAGATGTATTGTGCGAAGGACGCGTCCCGACTAATCTACAAATCGACAAGTGCTATGAATTCTACAATGCAAAGTTCAAGGCACTGATGAAGAAACATAACATAAATAATTATTCCACATACAGCAATCTCAAAGCTTCTATAGTTGAGAGGTTAAACAAGACTCTGAAGGGAAACATGTGGAGGCATTTCGCTGCGAATGGCAGCTAAGTGGCTGACATTACTGCCCAAACTCGTTTGAGAACATAATTCTACCGTTCATTATACCAATCGCATGAAGCCGGAAGACGTGAAATCGACTCCCTGCTTTGAACATTGTACACTGATGTGAAAATGAGGGACCCACGCAAGCCTAAAGTCAAGGTTGGCGAACTGGTGAGCATCTCCAAACAGAAAGGCATCTTTGAGAATGGGTTCACGGCGAATTTGAGCACCGGACACTTTCGTGTGCGACGTATATGCAACTATACTCCGAGGTTCTACTTTCTCGAGGATCTGAATAGTGTTCCCATCCATGGTGGTTTCTACACAGATGAGATCCAGCCTACGAAGTTTCCAGACATTTATTTGTTCAAGAAGGTGCTGAAACGACGTAACGGAAGGACATGCATCAAGTTGGGAGGGGTTTGCCTGCCCGCTTAAGTTCCTGGGTCGCTGAAACGGACATCTAGCAGTGAACATCGAAGATTGCAATTAATGTACCATTGTATATGTTTTTTCTCATTTTGTACATTACCAAATGAAAAAATTAATTTTAAAAATTGTTTTGTATTTTATTTATTTTAAAACCCCTCCACGTTTATAAAAAATATTTTAAATAAAAATACTTACATTTAAGAATAAAACAAAAAATTAATTATAACAGTTTACATACTTACTTTGCAGGAATGGTCAATGTCACCATTCGGTACAGGCCGATAGCAGGCGGCATAATCGAGAAATTAACGCCACCCATGTATTCAAAATAGAATCCAACACGGAAGGCACTGACAGCGCAACCTATACTTTAAAAACATAAACAAATATGGCTGCCACCTAGTGGCTAAATCGACAACTCGTAATGTGGAACGCCACAGACTGGCGATGTGTAGTGTTTAGTGATGAGTGCCACTTCGTTATAGAGACTAATGATGTATTGCGCTTCTGATGTCAAGATTTAAGAGCTGTCTTGCTAAATTCACTTCCAGTTTAATTGGGAGCCTGTATACCAGTGCATACAGTAGCATATATAACAGTCTGCGGACTGCGAGCATCTGTACATTGGAGAGTGAGACTGACGGGTGGGGCAACTGAACTGGAACAGTGAGTATAAGACATTTGGAATAATAGCAATAGACGGATTGAATATGTGTTAACAATGGCCGTGAATTAGGTGACTGTAACCAATATAGATTTCGTTATGCTCCTAGCTTCAGAACGTTGCCTTATAAAATACCTAACAATACATTTTTGAATTTTGTAGGAATTTAACTTTTAAGATTATTAAAAGGGGTAAAATGTGTTTTCAATAACACCCCAATAGCTCATTAACCCGATGAGATATCATACAATAAAGTTCGACAGTTATGGCGTCATTGAAACCTCATAAACGCCGTCATATTTGTCTGAGAAGGTTGGATGGCTTCAGTTTCCATCAAACATTTGAAGATTGGGCCAGTTCTAAGATTTCTTTGATGTTTGACGGTCTCAGCCAATCTGAATCATGACGACAAACGAATAATTGCTGGAAAATAAGTAGGTTATGCTTATAATTAATTTATGTAGAAACTGTCTGGGCATGAATGCTATTTTACGTGAATATCGCACATTATATTACGAACTGAGAGGTATCAAATTTCATTGTGCAGGAAATATCTCAGATAAATATAATTTCAATTTAGTAAAGAAACGAAAATAATTTGCAGCATTCTTTACATTTCTTCCTGTATTGGACTGCATGAAAAAACAAAAGCAATATCTCGCTATGAAAATAACTTTTAAATAATAATTAAAATTAGATTCTAAAGGTAAAAAAATTTGACAGTGTGGCACATTTTCAAACGCATTCAAAATTTATATTATAAAATTTCTTGTAAGAAAAAATTCGATGGCCGAATTTTTCTTCAAATTTTACTGTCAAATATAGTTGAAAGCGAAAATTGGACAGTGTGACAGGGGCTTTAGAAAATTGCGCCAAAGGAAAATCGCACCGCACTCGTGCGCACTCATTTTAATAAAATCGTCCATTAGAACTATTTATTACTAGGCATATCTTTATTCATGTTAATTATAAAGGAAATATTATAATTTATAGATAAATAATAAATTAAAGTTCAATTTCACCAATAATAAGATACCCTAATGGTTACGGTTGTATAAAAAAATTGTGAAAGACATCACATACTTACAAATACAACCAAACACATCATAGAGTGATAATTTAAAGGTTCTATTTAAAAAGTGCAAAAATACCTCGAATAGCCTACATCCATTTCGTTACTTTCATTTCACTGCCATCGCCAAAAACAATATTACCTGCTAACTTAGGCGTATTCTCGTAAAATCCACTGGCCTTTCCCCGATACAGCCACCCCCCGAATTATATTTTCAAAGTAAGATTCAGTTATTACTTGTTTGTGTGTAAACAAGTGCCTGTTTTACTTTGAGGCTCGGGGCAGTCGGTATCTTGCCTCTTGCACACGCGGCCACGAGCCCTGTAAGATGCTGACTTCGTGTGGGTGGCCTCACGTGCTGGGTGTGACCTCTGTTCGCAGGTGGGCGCGGTTCGCCATGAGATAGGACCCGCACCGGCGCCAGACATGTCCGTCAAGGGGGAGGCGGCAGTGACCATGCCGTCAACCGTCGTCGCCGTGCCCCACAACAAGAAGCCGGCCATCCTCGTGTACCCCACAGGTAGACAGATACCCACCATCATCGTGTACCCCACAGGTAGTGTGCGTGCGTCCTATGTATATGTTCTCCTCTTCACTCTCTCTCTCTCTCTCTCTCTCTCTCTCTCTCTCTTTCTTTATCTTATGCTTCTTTATATGGTAGATGCATGATCTCGATACAGGCAGCATGACCCGCATATACGAGAGGAGTTCGCTGCCCTACCCAGCGGACATTCCTGTCGTTCCTGTTGCCCCAATAATTGATGGCATGACATGGGGCTGTATGAGTGGCGGAATGAACATGAGAGATAAAACGGGAACACCTCGGGAAAACCTCCTTACATACTCGTCTAGTGAAAATCCCCATTAGGACGCTTATTTTCCGCCGAGTTGAAAGATCAAACCATGGAGTGAAAATGGGGTAACGTGGCAGAGTGTGAATGCGAGCTGCGCAGTAAACAATCTCAGTGTTACAGTTCTGAACTGCTTTACTTCGAACAGAACTGCTAAAACCATGTGGCGTCGACTAATGTTACAATGCTGTTTACTGAAATAAGTGCTTTGGTATGCTAATACACTACTTTTGACTGAGTTGTAATGCAAATATGAATGTAAAATGTTATTTTTTTGTATTGAAAGCGTGGATATGTTGTAAAACCAAAGGGTGAGTTCAGTTGACAGGTTTTGGTCGGCGCCTAAAAGGGAAGTTTTGAGCACCAGTGAGGGTGAAATGAGGTGAAGATGGAGCATCGGCGGAATGCAGGGGCGGGAGAAACAGGAAAACCCCGAGAAAATCCGCCTCGCAATGGAAACAAAATGGAATTAAAACGTAACATCATTGTTTGAACACGTGATTATGAAAGTTATTGAGTCAATGTTTGGCACATGCGTATAAGACGAAAAATCTGTCTACCTCATTTCTAGTGTACGGATCGAACAGGAGACGACAGTTGTAAAGAGTCCAGGGACTAAACGCTGAGCCAACCATAAGCTTGTGATTATCAGTATTTTTCATTGTACAGTATATTCTTGGATTCTGGGACTCAGCGGCGTCTAGCCGAAGGTAATTGTTACTGTTACCCTGACGATGGCATCTGCAACGTCGGGCGAAACGTCACGATTTTCTTCCGTTAAGACGCGGCTGTATAAAAAGCAAAGAAAATTCAGGCGGTGGCCTTGAAGGACAGTACGCCCTATACTAACTATGTCAGATTCCATCCACAGCGGGGAAAGCATTGAGGTGTCCTTATAGTTTTTTGCTTACGTGGCATTACATCTGCGTAATAAGTTTTTCGTCTTCCACGAGTAAAATACAGGAGGTTTTGCGAGGAATTACCGCCACTTACAGGGCGTATTCCTTACGTAATTTGGAGCAAATTATTTTATATAAATGTGAGTCCTGGTCGCAATATTCAGAGTATTTCGAAAAAAATAAGGAACTCAGCTAGTGACATGTTGCTGCCCGTGAGACTATTGCTGAGATCAAGGTGTGACCTTGACCATCGTGAAGTGTGACTGTCTTGTTTCACTGTGTACTGCGCGGACACGGCGCGTTCCTGCGCAGTCATTGTGGTTGTAGCCTTCGGTTGTGATGCCAGGTACATTTTCCACAGGACAATACGCCGATACGGTGTTTGATGTTCAACTGTAAACAATAAAGTCTGATTTTTTATATTCTGAAAAGGTTATTCTTCTTTCTTCGCTTTTCAAAATTTTCTGATTATTCTGAAGTACTAGGAACAGGAACCGTATTCATATGACATATTTTACTCCAAATAATCTAAAGAATACGCGCTGTGCTTGGCAGTAACTCCTCGTGAATAATTTTCTATATTCAAAGGAAATTGGTTTTATACTTCGGATTGAGTATTGTAAATAGTTATTGTCAAATACTCTCAACATGCGATTTTGTAATCCTAGCTGGAAAACGAGCGTGTGAAAGTATAAATAAGATAATGCAATCCGCATTTTGTAAAATAATTATCTCAAAATGATTATGGCCACACTATTAAATTTGTTTAATTCTGTATAAAAAAGTGCTAGAAAATTTTTTTCGTTCATCAGTCATCCTGTGCTGCTGGTTGGGTTGCATTTAGTCTCTAGGTGCATAAGATTTTATGATATAACTCTAGCTCATCCGCTGCATTGTACGGAACTATGGCACCCGAGTGTGAATCCTTGTACTTGTCCACGCTAGTTTAATATTTGAAGCAAGCCTTGTGAACCAGTAACTCCTATGGAGCTGTGGTCTACCAAACTACTGTGTCCATTCACGATAAAATGATGAGGCACTCATCTCACATATGATGTGACCTCAGTTATACTGTGATTTCAATCTGCAGTGTCCTTGTGAACAGGGTTGCCGATATAGGCAATATGACCGGCGACAAAAAAAAATGGGCTGGAATCAAACCTTCACCTCAAACTGAATACGCAAGCACTGAACTTGGAGAGTTCTTCTGTGCAGCTAACCACATCAAAGTAAACCCCAACCTAGAAGTCAGGGTTTTAAATCACAGTAGTTCAGCACGAATATTGAGTAAAGATCTACATTAGAGCGGCAATGTAATAGGAAAAAGTCTGACCAGTTTTTTTATGTTAGTACTCGGGATGATTCAGAGGAGCGCTAGTGTTTCCGACTGTAAGTTAGCAGGCAGAAGACGAAACANTCGGGATGATTCAGAGGAGCGCTAGTGTTTCCGACTGTAAGTTAGCAGGCAGAAGACGAAACAGCTGTCAAAATACCTCGCCATTCGTGCGGTGTTGCCAGTTCCACAGCCGGCAAAAGTAGATCATCANAGACGAAACAGCTGTCAAAATACCTCGCCATTCGTGCGGTGTTGCCAGTTCCACAGCCGGCAAAAGTAGATCATCAGCCTGGTCTCGACTCACCCACATGTTCGTTCACGTTCTGCCAAAGGCGGAGCCTGTCACATGCGAGTTATCATCTTCCATTGCAGCTGTGAATACCCAACCCATGATTTATTAGTGGCGACCATGGCATGTGTTTCGTTTCTGTCGTATAATTCTGCATTGGCTGAAAATTGCAGCGATATCAACCACTATTTGGTTTTATTTAACTCTGAGAAAATGAATTATCAACAATATATAAAGGGCATTGTTATTAATTATAATTTATTAATTTACTATAGTTTACTATGGTTTACAGTTTGGGGTTGTGATCTACTACAAAGGTGACTGTTCGTACAAACAATCAGTATGTTCAATTTGTCGATTCGAGTGTCATTAGGGCTATGTCCGAACATAGGAATGCACTTATGTATATAAGCATACTCCACTCGGCTCGATACTTGATACATTCCGACAGACATACTTATTTGCATCCGTTACAGCAACTATCCAGCTGATAAGATTCTGAACAAGCATTTTTACGGCAAACAAATACTGAATCTGTGCTGGAATGTAGGCGCATAGATTTGAAATTATCAACCCTTTAGGAGCTGTAGCTGAAAAGTGTATGTATGTCAATGAAAGTGTTGCTATTAATCAATCATATACATTTTTCAAGAAAGGGATGAATAAATATTTGATGCAGTAAACGCATTTAGCAATAATGTATTATTAAAACTAATAAAAACTAGAGGTAAATTTTACTTAAACACTAATAATGGTACGAATAAAATATAATTTTCGAATTTTGATATAACTTTTACACTCATCCATGCCTTGCCTTGTAAAAATTGGCAGTTTTCTTACTGCCCTGCACATTAGCTATAAATGCATTGCCGCGCCCGGTTTATAACAAATCACGAAGAAATCTGGTTATGTTTATCCCGGCTCTTCTAGATCATTAAAGGTTTAAGAGTATACAATGTTAAGAAATTTTCTCAGGGGCTTTCTTAGAAAGTTAATGCCTCCATACCTCTCTTTATAAAATAAATATTATGAATAACAATTATGAACTACATATAAATCGCTCTTCAAAATAGTGGCCTATGAGCTTTAACAGTGCGAGAAGTACACACATTCGTTACCCCGTGTACGTGCGTATGTCATTTCTCGAGACATGTACAATATTTACGTACTTAGACGAATGCGAACGCTACATGAGTGTGCATCTCATTAATAGGCTAGGCAAATTAGGAAAAATAGGTGAAAGTTTAGGTATAGTCGTAATCGTTGTCATTCCTTATGTTTTTTGGGTCACTGAACACGAATCTGAGGTTTGCTGACAAAAATTTTTCCCGGAACATTTTTTTTTTTGCAAAAAAAACTTGACATTTTGGCACTTTTTTTTGTTTTCTGCCANCAAAAATTTTTCCCGGAACATTTTTTTTTTTGCAAAAAAAACTTGACATTTTGGCACTTTTTTTTGTTTTCTGCCAATATCTTGGACACTATGCGTTTTTTCGAAACGACTATTCTACATAAAATTAAAGTAGACAAAATTGCGTAGATTTTTTGCCCATAACATTGTTTTCTACAACCAACTGTTCCACCGCTAGAANCAAAATTTTTTCCCGGAACATTTTTTTTTTTGCAAAAAAAACTTGACATTTTGGCACTTTTTTTTGTTTTCTGCCTATATCTTGGACACTATGCGTTTTTTCGAAACGACTATTCTACATACAATTAAAGTAGACAAAATTGCGTAGATTTTTTGCCCATAACATTGTTTTCTACAACCAACTGTTCCACCGCTAGAANAATTAAAGTAGACAAAATTGCGTAGATTTTTTGCCCATAACATTGTTTTCTACAACCAACTGTTCCACCGCTAGAACGCACCAAATAATGGGCAAAATTCCCAGAAATCACAAAAACGCCATATTTCGACTTTCTACGCCCGAGTCCGTGGAAACGACTCATGTTATTATAGTTTTGACCATGTATGGTATTGAACTTGATGAAATACACTTAAAATAAATGTTGGACCCAATTGTTTTCAAAGAATTGTCTAAAATCAAATTGAAAGAAAGGAGACAAATTAGTAAAAAAAAAGTTATATTTAGCTATTGTTATATATATATTAAAATTACTTAACACGAATAATAAATTGCGTAATTGCAGGTAAAAGACAATTTTGAAGAATGATNTATATATATATTAAAATTACTTAACACGAATAATAAATTGCGTAATTGCAGGTAAAAGACAATTTTGAAGAATGATGAAACTAAAACAAGTATTTGTATGTACAGGTCCAGTCCATTTATTGGGTATTTTCCGGTGGGTGGGGTATTCATTAATCTGGAACAGACAGGAAAAGTGTGTATTAGTGGTTATTCGTTGGTAATATTGGTAAGGAATATGACGTAGGTAGGTACCTATGTACTTCAGAAATATTTACTGTTATTAACCTGTGGCGTAACTTGTGGGGTTTCACTCGTCGACTTAGGCTCGTTGGAGAGACACATCTGTAAAGAACAGGATGGAATTAGTGGCGTACTTGAAATATTGTTACAAATATAGGAATACGATGGTTCTTCTATATGTATAAGAAGTTGATAGGTACTACTAATGTGAAAAGAAGGTTTGGAATTATAGGTGATGTTGCATACCTTTTGAGCTCGTAGCTATATCTTCCTCTTCCTCTTCCTCCTCTTCCTCCTCCTCCTCCTCCTCCTCCAGTGACTCTAACGCTTCCTCCTCAGTTCGCATTTGAATCCCAAGTTCGACTTGAAGGTCCCAATCTTCGACCTCGTCCTCATCGTCGCTTAGGAGCACCGCTGCGTTGCTGCATGATCTGTGCACACAGTGGATGCACAGATCAGTGCACTTTAGCCCCCCCTTCAGGCAGCTGCAGTTCCGTGCACAGGTTTTGGTGCACTTGCACANGCACCGGTCTTGGTGCACTTGCACATTACCAACTTGAGCAGTTCGGGGGGAGCGGGGGCTAGAGGAGTCGTGATTGGTTCGAGCCCGTTGCTGGTCCTCTTCCAACCCCAATCCTCAGCTCGTTTCTCGACCCCCATCCATTGCTGCACTTGAAGGTACACCCTGTAACTGTGCTGTGCCGCTGCAGCTGCTGAAGGTGGTAGCGCAGCTATTTTCGACGAAGCCTTGAACGCTGCCTTCTTGTAATTAAGGAAGCGCAGGTGGTTCAGAGAGGGTGGAGTCCTCCCACTGTAGCCGTATACTTCGACCAAAAATCGTTCTCCGGCTGCTGCGATGGTCTGGGGAGTGGCGTTGCTGTCTTTGAAAACACTGACGACGTCAGCAAGGTCACGATTTTTAGTGAGTGCTTTTACAAACTTCAATTTCCCCTGGTTGAATGGTGCTGACGTCGTGTCACAGCCACTCATAGCATGTAAGAACAGAATGTTCTCTGCAACAGTCTTGTTCTTTACAGCGAGGAGTGGAGAGTATGTTGTTGATGGAGTTTTGTCTTTTCCTGGCTTTAAGAAGAAAACGTGGTTTTCCTTGCACAAACCAATGAGAATCACCAACAGGTCTACATCTTCTCCCACCACGACCACACCCTCTTTGGATTTAGCCAGTGACAGCGCTTCTGTGACTATTAGCGTGTCCGCATCTTCTGGTGCTTGTTTCGCCGGGTACTCGCTGACATCATAAACNATGACAGCGCTTCTGTGACTATTAGCGTGTCCACATTTTCTGGTGCTTGTTTCGCCGGGTACTCGCTGACATCATAAACCTGCGATCTGACTTCCTCGCTAATTATTTTTGCAGCTGCTTCCACTACACGAAGCTTCTCTTCTGCTTCAGACTTACACTTCTGCTGATACCATGCATCGTTCAGTATCTTCTCCCCAATATTTTTAAAACAAACAACAGTCTTCTTTTTCTTATTGGTCGTGAACATTATATCCTCCCCATATTTCTCTTTAAGTCTGTCCTTGACTGTTTTTGCATCTGGCACATAGTCTCCTTTTATCTGTTAAATTAGTTCATATAATGAGAACTGGCATTCATAATTGCTGCTTTCAAGGTATGTGCACATGTATTCCATTGCAACATCAATTTCAAGTGCAAATGGACCACGCCTTGTCAATACTACTTTCGGTTTTCTTGCTTTAGCAGACAGTTTTGTACGACAGCTTTTGTGGTATTGCGCATCGGATGCAACCAAGTTGGGAACATGCTCAATCCGGCGAAGTATAGCCCGTCCATATTCATCATTTGCGTCTCGGGCATCCTTCATAATACTGTTTCTCAAGATTTGAGTTGTGTCACGAACGCAGCAGTAATTTCCAATCCACATATGAAACAGTTAGTTCTGAATGAAAAATGAGTGACTGCTGATCGGGTTCGTTGAGCTGTACTGGCGTCTCGTTTTTTCAGGAAAGCAACAATGGATCGATCATCTGTATATGATTTCCTACACTTTTCATGCACTTTGACAGACGTTTGTCCCCTCAAACTACCGCCCTTCCCATCTTTCCTTCTTTTACTGGCTTCAATAAACGATGCAACTCCTTTCTCTTTCACTGTTGCTATTGTCCCTCCATCTTCTAGCGGCAAGTCACAGATAAAACACACTGACATCGCGACATTCACGTTAGCACGGTAAATCGAACTTGTAAAACCGGACACATATACGAACAGTGGAATATCTGAACATCAACTGACGAGCCGGTGGCTTGGTCGGGGCCCTCAGGGACAAGTACAACTGTACTTTAAGGGGAGAGGCCCTCTTCAGGTAGCGACCATCTGCCACAAAAAAAGAAGGGTCTTCAACGGCTTACTGAGATAAGACGTATAACCCCACATTCCAACACTCAAACATTCATTCAAATATTCATTTACCATCTTTCCATGAGTTTGTGGCGCGCAGCAGGCCGGATGATTTTTACTTTTTTTCACTAATTTNATATTCATTTACCATCTTTCCATGAGTTTGTGGCGCGCAGCAGGCCGGATGATTTTTACTTTTTTTCACTAATTTATCTCCTTTCTTTCAATTTGATTTTAGACAATTCTTTGAAAACAATTGGACCCAATATTTATTTCAAGTGTATTTCAGTGGACCCCGTATTTATTTTTAAGTGTATTTCATCAAGTTCAATACCATGCATGGTCAAAACTATTATAATATTAGTCGTTTCCACGGATATCGGACATAAAAATTCGAAATATGGCGTTTTCGCAATTTTTTGGGTATTTTGCCCATTTTTTGGCACGCTCTAGCGGCGAAACAGTTGTTCGTATAAAACAATGTTATGGACAAACAATGTAAGCACTTTTGTCTACTTTAATTTTGTATAGAATGTTTGTTTCGAAAAAACGTATAGTTCTCAAGATATAGGCAGAAACCCAAAAAAAGTGTCAAAATTTCGAGGTTTTTTGCAACAAAAACAATGTTCCGGGCAAAAATTCTGTCAGCTAACCTCAGATTCATGTTCAGCGACCCAAAAAACATAAGGAATGACAACGATTATGGCTATACCTAAACTTTCCGCTAAAGGCCCTTTTTGTTCCTAATTTATCTAGCCTATAAGCAGAAAACCTTATGCAAACTGCGGGAAAAGGGCATTGATGATCACATATAAGGCTCAACTCTAACATATGTTTTTTTTAAAGCGACAATACAATTGTCGTCTCTGTAAGATCCTTGTTTACAATAATGATGTGCATTAGTGGTTATAGTTTGAAAAACTGGCGGCTATGTGTGTTTACAGTTACATGAGTGTAACATAGCACAACATTTTATATTCTACACTGAAACCTGGAGCTCATAACAGTGCGAAAAACGTTGACACTGAAGATATTATAAGTAATGTTAACACTAACGAACGCATGAAAACTAGACATAAGAAAAAGAGTTGCAATAGTTTACTTTAGACTACATTACATAATATATATATTTCTACACTAAACATCGATTGAATGCAATGAGTCAGTGCCAATCGCTAATAGTTAAGCTAAGTTTACAGTAAAAAAAATAATACATTAATAATTATGCAGTAAGCGCTTATCTGTCACACGGGAACGGGTCTTCTGTATTTGCAGTTTCCAATATAGTTTTGATTCTTTATTCTAGCAAATGGAAAGACGCAGCAAGCGTGTTATATTCACATTTGTTCCTAATCTAACTTTTTATATCACAACCATATTTAAGCAGATCATACTTAAAAGCCGACATTTTATATTGCAGAAGCTTATTTTTGTGAATGTATATAATCGTCAACATGTGCACACGCACGACGTTTTAATATTGTTTACACTTACATTACTGTAAATAACCGTTTCCCACCAACAACACCGTCTGCTTTGTTCTGAGTGGTCGTCGCCTCACAGGTTTCACTTTAAGATANAATAACCGTTTCCCACCAACAACACCGTCTGCTTTGTTCTGAGTGGTCGTCGCCTCACAGGTTTCACTTTAAGATAAAAAATATTTCTTTCAGCACCTAAGGAAATCCCAACAACGCACACGACCTGCTAAGTTCCATTGGAAGCCAATACATGAGGTAACACACATTCATTTTTTCTGCTCACGTCTTAAAGCATAATTTAAAGCTTATATTTCCTATTGTAAACCCAGCTTTACTTAAGACTTCACAGCTTACGCTAAATTAAAAAGCGCAGGTGTGTTTTAACGCANTCCTATTGTAAACCCAGCTTTACTTAAGACTTCACAGCTTACGCTAAATTAAAAAGCGCAGGTGTGTTTTAACGCAGTCGAATCAAATAATTTCTCTGTTCATAGTGTACAGTTGTTACCAAGAATAACATAAATTATTTGTATATATTCTCACTGTATCAAAATTATTTCATGTATTCTGGAATTTTTGTCATCTCCCAGCCTACAATTGGACAATGCTAACAATTTACGAACAAAAGGTAACGATTTGAATTATTTGTGACCTTGTGTGATAACTTTGAGGCATATTTACAAAATTTTAATTTACTTTTCCTAAAAGTATTTATGTTCTCTGTGCCCCATGTTTTGTTGAATGAATAAATACTTTTTTTCNTTTTAATTTACTTTTCCTAAAAGTATTTATGTTCTCTGTGCCCCATGTTTTGTTGAATGAATAAATACTTTTTTTCGTTAACGACCACTCATTTTGTTTGCCCGATTATGCTATATGAACGAAATATATTTTTTAACAAGTAAGNTTTTAATTTACTTTTCCTAAAAGTATTTATGTTCTCTGTGCCCCATGTTTTGTTGAATGAATAAATACTTTTTTTTCGTTAACGACCACTCATTTTGTTTGCCCGATTATGCTATATGAACGAAATATATTTTTTAACAAGTAAGNTTTTTTTCGTTAACGACCACTCATTTTGTTTGCCCGATTATGCTATATGAACGAAATATATTTTTTAACAAGTAAGATAATTTTCATAACGAGGAGTGTTAATTAATACATAAAATTTAGTTTCGATTCGTTTACCGTGGGTATTTTCTCTTCTTTACTAGCATTTCCCTGTCACTTAACCGTGTTAATTTTAATATGTTATTAAGATACTAGCATTATGTAGTGTATCATATTATTAAAACAGTATGTCTTCCGATATTTAAAAATGGTTTTATGAAGTTTCCGAAGCCTAAATTCTGCGAGAGGCGTGAGTCGTTTAAGCTGGTACTACACGATGCCCAATTTCTGCTACATTTTGTTATAACCTTTGGAACAACCAAAGGCATACAAGTTTCGATAGCAGAAAATAAGAAAGAACGCTTTATTTCATACCCACACGTTACCTAAAGTGCTAACAGAAAATTGTAAATGGTAGGGGGCCAGGAATTCATATGCAACCAAATGTTATTTGTTGGCGCTTTGTGGTGCATCCAAAAGTAGTAAGTTTGTTTCTTTCCCCTAAAGACTGCATTTATTTAGGTTTCTAATTATGAGTACTGTTAATGTATGGAACATGATATGAGTAACGGCATTGCTTATGTATGGAAAACACGGTACTGTATTCACATGTATGTAAGACGGACATGTACACCACTCATTAAAACATTACTAAATTATTTAATCAAGGCCGTAGCCAGGGATTTACTTCGGGGGGATGGGATATTTCATATTTTTATTTTTGGAAAAAATACGAACGCTCTAAAATTGCAAATTAATAGTTAAAATATGATTTTTAATTAATGGGCTGATTTACAGATATGGAACCGCAAAATGCTATAAACACCCTTCATGTTCAAGGGGTATCACACATTTCATATATTAAAATTAAATAAAAGTCATCATCTTCTTTTCAAATTTTAATTTTGAATATTTTATTTTTATTTTGGTGGGGGGGGCGGGATATGTCACGATATCACCTCCCTACCCCTCCAGCTATGCTGCTGTATTTACATGTGTATCTTCAATGAGCATAATAATCAATCTTGTGTTTTCTGTGATTTGACAAGCTTTTACAGTTATAAGGTCAAAAGAAGGTAAAATGATCACAATATTAAACTTAAAGATTTTGTATGTGTCTGTTAACATTACTCATGCTACACAGCTCAAATTATCTACTTTTGAAACCAATCGATTTGTTTAGCAAACAACCACAGCTATTCGATTGCACTGTGCTGTTACTTACGTATTATTGCTTTTAGACAAAGTGATTCTGGAAATTTATTTGAGTGCTTTTTTAATGGTATAATTTCTCAAATTCTTACACTTTATTTGCAAATGTAACGAAAAATAGTTTATATGTGCCATAAAAAAACAATTTGTGACAAGATTAAATAACCATATTAGCACGCAATACAACGTTCTTAGTAATTATCCTTTTCTTAACAGTTTAAAACAGCACGTATAATCTGAATGCGTGTTGTCCTTACTAGATTCTTCTTAGCCATGTGGGCGAATTCCTCGGGCCATGGAAAGAAAGGCAGAAGGGACAAGGTCCCGGAATTGCCTTGTATCCATACAGCCACAAGAGACACTCAAGCCCTTGGGGAAATCTTCGAGTGCGTCAAGCGGATAAAATGAGGAATTAATGGGGACATGAAGTGAGAAAGGTTAAACCGCCCTGAAGGTTTCACCGAAATGTTCATCACCACCCGTATCGAAAATGTCAACTGAGACAAACGTTTAAGTACCTGACGTTGTTTTCCGTCTTTCAGCGTTCGAGTCTTACTTAATTGTGTCACAGTTACTACAACACACGGTGACTATGAAAATACACTCCATCCCTTTCTCTCAGCTTTTTTACAGCTACTGAACCATAACGCACCATAGGGCAAATCCACTTGACACGCTTCTGAAGTAGGACGTGTAAGTGCACGTGAACTGAAATAGAGCAGCGACGGAATGCACTGGTAGAATAAACAGGCGCACCACGAGAAAGTCCACCACGGTTACCTATTGCGAATATCCAAACCCGGATCCACCAAAGTTTGGACCCCGTTCTGCTATTCACGTTTGTCGCTACTCCATATCCTGTTCAGAGCCGACAGGTAAGACCACTCACTCCGACCACGGCGAATTGGGTTCGAGGATCACCCTGATTTCCGCACGTCGGAAACGTGACGAACGTCGTTGACTAGTGGGTTTCCTCGGAGCACTACCCCCCCCCCCNCCCCCCCTCGGTTTTTCCCTTTCTATTCAATACTAATTGCCTTCCGTCTCTGCTCCATATCAGCATCACTTCGCTCTCATCGGGAAACAATGAGCCCGAGACCCACGAGCGGCACTGTTCGCGATGCGGCCCATCTTAATTCATTCATTCTCATCCTCGTCCCCGTATTATTTCCTGCATATTTGGCATTTTATTGTAATATAAAGTCATTGTCAAAAAAATTTCAATGGAAGAAAATATCGTTTCAAAAAGTAATCATACGCTCTATAAGAATTTTCCAATTATACATTTTTTTGTACAAATCTGAAAATTGAAAAAAAAAATTAATACGTTATGTGTAAACTTAAAATAATTTTTCTCGTGATTGTAATATTCATAAAGAATATTTCTTGGAAATTTTTACACTACTTGCTTATATATTAATTTTAAATTTGGCGATGAATATAAAGTACAATTAGTTAGAAATTAAAGCCTTTTCGCAGGTGATGCAAGTGTCGAATTTCAAAGAAATAGTAACTTGCCACTCTTGTGACTTCAATACACACTTGAGCTACAATCAAACATAGTGTTACTTTAATTTATATGGATTAATATTTTATGTTTAATTATTATATTTACGCTAAAAAGCTAGATGAATATTATTTTTCTCATTATTCCGTATTTTTAAGTTATCACTGATATCGTGTCACGGAGTCATATAATAATCTAAAAATCTAGCAAAATATGGGGTTCTTGAACGGCCTTATTGAATTTTTTATTTATTTATTCCTGATTCAAATATAGGAGTATATTAACTATAAGGTACAAAAATTTACATACAACCATGAAATGTAATGCTTCTATAATGAAAAATTTTCAGTAATGATCCTGACTCTTATGTTATAACACTTAAACGAATAATTGCTGTATAAGGGATGATACAGCCTCTTAAAAGTATATTCTATGAAAACAATTCCTCTGTTCGCCGCAGATGCGGATAAAATCGGAGACGCTGGGCGACTTGTAGAGTGGCGATTTTACCAACCACGGGTAGAACTTGAAACAGCGCTGGTTACTTACATATCGTTGAATTACCTGTACTGCTCGCTCCACCACGGTGACTCAGTGCAGTGACTTCCGTCTAGCCGGAGATCCCAGGTGCTATTCCGACTTGTAGAACACTTTCTTCTGTCCGGACAGAGGCAAGTCCTACTCAACTTCTTTTACTAAGTTTTGTGGCCGATACACCGAGACGTTGAGGCTGTGCCCTGGGCCCAACTAGCAGCATCCAGAGAACACCCACTCTCTCAACGCATCACAGCTGTTCCCCTTTATCACTCCTAGGGTAAAGCAGAATAGGAACTTGGAATTAGGATTAGGTGCAACCATTTGAAACCTGAATGATCGATTGTGGAAAATCCCTTTTTGTTTTTTCGGTTCGATTCCTTGTGGGGTGGGGATAACATCCCAAAATTATTTTAAGATAGTAGCCCACTTCTTAAAAATGAATACAAATGTAAATATAAGCATACGATAAAGTGAATATGTGTGCTACCAAAGAAACACGTGCGTATTTCAAACAATATTTAAGTTTGAATAATTAAAATGTTTCACTCGCAATAAATGCTTATTATGACTTCACAGTGCCCAAAATTTACAAATCTCCTTAAATGCACAAATACTATAAAAATGCTTTAAGTGATAGTAAAAGTGACTTGAAAAATATTTACACCCAGGAATACAAATAATATTATAACTATTCCCTCGAAATCGAAATGTCTTTTTTAATCTGGACAAACTGAACTTAAATGACAAATCAGGACATCTTGTCCTGTGCAAATCTACCCCAACCCTGGCCTGTCGTATGCCTGCAACCCCTATTTATACTGAAAGTATTTTCCGCACAATAATTATCTGGTATGGTCTCGAAATTCAACAATGGATATTTCGTCATCACAAACGTAGCCATTCAAGAACGCAGTCTTTATTTCAAACTTCTACGGTGCCAGTAAAACATATCTTCACTGACTATGACGTCAGGTGGCAGGATAAGGGGGGGGGACATCACGAGCCACTCCCACGAGCGCGGCGGTGTATTCTGAGTTCAGTTCCCTTGCGAGGCGGTCATGCCACCGCACCGCGCACATGGCGTCCGTCGCTCCATCAAACGGGTGAGTTGCATCGCTGCTGACCAAACCCACCGGGCAGGTAGGGACGTAACGCAATATTTTTCATGTGTCACAGCCTCCCCTCCAAACAGTTGCTGTGGTGGGTCTAGCAGTAACGAAACCCTCGATGAGGTGGCCAGTCCCATCCAAGGCTCCAGCCCCGCATCCCAACCATGTCACTCTGGACCATGTAGACTCTCCAGTGGCTTCCCCAGAGCAGATCTTCTCTCCGGATATGAATTTCCCCTTACTAGAAAACAGAACATTTCATTGCAATTTTGAGCATGAACATCGAAGCAGGCCTAGACAGAACCCATGATTGGTGTAAAAGAGGGGGGGGGGTACATCTTTCCCTAAAGTACGATTAAAATACAATATTCCCATTTTATTTACTTCAAAAATTTAATTCCTGGGGAGGGTTGGAGGGTAGCAAAACATGTTACTTAGAACTATCATATGGTTTAAGGTGGGAAATAAGAGCTTTAAATAGTTTTGCAATATCCTGAGGATCTTGAAGTGCAACAGTTACAGATGTTGAAAAAACGTACAATTTTATATGAGCCAACCCAGTTTGGCGCTAACTTAGCTGCAAAATAATCCACCTTGTTACTAAGGTGGTGCGAACGTAACAAAACTAAATCACCAACCTTATATTGATCATCCTTCTTATTAACATTTTAACGAACTGCCAATATTTTATGATGTTGCACTACATTTTTAGACGCTTCAGACCAAAGCGTTGACATGTTTTTGGTAGTAACATTTTCCAGTAAAAGTTGTGCAGTGCGCAGCTATTTATAAGCAGGTGAGGTAATTTTCTCCCAAGAAATGTTTCGGCAGGTGCTAACTTAGTGGCTTCACTAACCATATTATTAAAACACAACTGCAAATTATACAATATTTCATTCCATTTACGGTGAGCATCAGACTGGAAACACCGTAAAGTTATTTTTATGTTCCTATTGTATATTTAAACTAGATTAGCCTGCGGATGGTACGGTGAAACTTGTACCAACTTGACACCCACTGAAACATCAAGTCACGGAACTCTACAGAGGTAAAATACTTAGCATTATACGTGACCACGTGATACAAAGACCCGAAAAAGGCAAACAAATGTTGACTTATCACCTTGCATATTTCAATGGCTTTTATACTAAATAACGGGAAGAAAAACAAAACTTGCTGAAACCGTCTACACCTACCAGCACATGTAAATAACCAGTCGTACTTCGCGGCAACGGTCCCACAATATCCCAGTATAATCTCTCCCATGAATATTCTGCCACAGAACTTGAATATTTCCCTTGCAGCGAGGTATTTGTAGGCTTAGCTCTCTGACATGATTCGCAAGTCCTGGCCCATTTCTCTAAATCTTTCCGCACGTTAGGCCAAGTAAAATACTCCAATACACGGGTTGTGGTTGTTTCTCTGCCAACGTGACTTCCTAAATAAGAGACTTGAAAATATTTAAATATCATAGGCCGTAGGTCTTTTTGTTCTAACACACGGAATTTTCCCTTTTTTGCGCGTTCACCAACAAATCCCTTACAGCATATAATTCATACTTTGATTTACCATCAGTAATATCTGCTAAAATTATCACGCATTCCGTGGCATTGCGTTGATAATCCTTCAAATTTATAAATGCCTTGGAAAATTGTTGTAAAACCCCTAAATTTAAAGGATAAACCTCCTTTACACACTCTACCATATAAATAATCCCATTTTCCCTTACTGGTTCAAACTCCTCCTCGCAGAAAATGCGTGATAGCGCGTCAGCTACCGTATTTTCGGTTTCACGTACATGATGTATACTATACCGAAATCGTGACAATCTAACCAATCACCTGGCTAGATGACCCGCGGGATTTTACGATGTGAGTAGCCAACTTAAGAGCTTGGTTGTCAGTATGAAGCTCAAATGCAGCATGATCTAGATATTCTTCAAACCGTTCCATTCCCCATAAACAGGCAATACATTCCATTTCATAAATGGCAAACTTCCTCTTCGCAGCTGTTAAAGATTTGCCAGGTACAAACATACCATCCTTCTTTTGACTAAGTACAGCCCCTATAGCTACGGAATTAGCATCAGTACGCAAATGAAAAGTTTTTTCAGAATCTGGGCAATGCAATACAGGTGGGTTAACAAAGCATTGCTTTAGAATTTGAAAAACTTGCTGCTGTTCAGGGTACCACCGGAATTCAACAATCTTACGTTTCAAAAAATTAAAAGGTTCTAAAAATTTGGAAAAATCCGGAAATTTTTTTGCATAAAACACTACCATCCCTAAAAATCTTCTTACTCGTATATTTTTGGATACCGGAATATTTACAATAGCTTGGACCTTTTCAGGATTAGTCCATAACTGACCTTTTGAAATCACAAACCCTAGATACTGTACATATTGTTCCGCCCAACTGATCTTAATCGGGTTTACAGTTTATCCAGCCTCACGTAAAGCTTGCAACACTTTGCGAATGTGTCCAAAATGCTCGTCCAACGTATTACTAAATATGCACATGTCGCCAATGTACATGAAAACAAAATCGTACAAAAATTTACCCGAAACCTGGAAAAGAATCCTGGACATTACTTGGGGTCCACAATTCACTCCTTTAGGCAAACGTATCCATTGAAACAAACGAAACGGTGTAACAAACGCTCACGTGAATCTGAATGTAACTGGCATTGAAGAAAAGCTGAGTTTAAATCTAAGATCGTGAAATACTTATCCTGATTTAGATGTTGAAAAAATATGTATGGAATATGGATCACAGGTATGGGATATGGATCTAAGTACAACTTTTTATTTATCTTTCGATAATCACAAATAACACGAAAATCACCTGGTGTCTTTTTCCGTAATAAAAACTACGGACTGGCATATCCACTAACAGAATCCTCTACAATGCCCTGTTCTTTCATCTCAATAATATGATTGAAAATTCGCAATCTTGGAGGTGGTGTACGATACGGAACAGCTGTTACGGGCTCCTTCTATATATCACAGGAAACTGTTTAAAATGCCCTAAATTTTACGTCACCACATCTAAAAATTCATCAGTTATTTCTTGAATTCTATCGTAAACATTTACGTCAAATGGGCAACCTGTATTTTGCGAAACGAATAAGGTTTCGTCTGCAATGTTCCTGGAGCATCCGGAGAAATCACGAAACAACTGCTTATTAACAACATGTACCAAACATTTTGTCTTTGCCAAAAAAATCTATGCCTAACAACATGGCATAAGACAAATTATTAAGTATCTGGAAATGCCATTTCCACGAAAAACCTTCGATTTCAATTTTCATACATGCACTAGCACGTGATGTTATCATACCTCCATCAGCTAATGAAAAAGGCATACTAGTATCCTTTGTTATTTTAATGCTATCAACAGGATTTTTCCGCATTAAAATATGTATGCAGTTTTGCGAGACAAAAGAAACTAATGCACCCGAATCAATTAAAGCACTCACTTTTACTTCTCCAACTAAAACTGTCGCAAACATCAATCCTTATTTCACTCTTGCATTAAAAGTTATTTCCGTTCCTACACCTGCGGGTTTTTTCTTTAGCGGACAATGGTACGAAAAGTGACCTTTATTTCCGCATAAAAAACACGTTATTGATTTCCGCATATCTCGCCTTTCATTTTCCGTTTATACACCTACACTTCGCTTACTCTTTTCCCCGTCAGAATTTTCACCCTGACGTTCCAACTGTTCAAATTTACCATTCCCGTCTTGCTTCCTCCTATACCTTTCACCAACCTTACACTTTTCATTCTTACCAATACCTTCAACCATACTCAGCAATCTCTCGTTCCTATTGTAATTCCCTATCTTATCCTTCTGAAGAAACATTTATCTGCAACGTGTCCAAACCGTGAACAGAACGTACACTGTACTTTCTGTTTTCCTACATTATTAATTTTGTGACACTCCTCTCCTATAGTCAATTCAACTTGCGTGACTAGTTGCAGCAATTCTGACAAGGTAACTAAATTTTTTACAAACGAAAAAAATATACTATACTCTGGCCATAGATTGAAAAACACAATTTTCACAAAAGTGGCTTCCTCACACGGCAGTACTATTACCTTCATATAGATATTATATTTAATACAAAATCCTGCATAGCTTCGCCAGTCTTTTGAGTCCATTTTAATAAGCTCAAAGAGAATTTAGTAACTGTAATGCTCGACCTTACTTTATCTAATAAAGCGATACAAAGGCGTGCAAAGTTCCATTGCGCAATGACGACAGAATAATTGCTTTTTTTGCAATACTTGTGGCGCTTTCATTATGGCTATTGTAAATACATCACACGGAGAATAAAGTCTTAAAGTCTACTATTTTGCCTACTTCTACCAGAAACGCAACAACTGTAGACAAAGATAGTACGTAACTACGGATATCCTACTTTCCAAATGACTAGGGAAATGTTTTACCATTTTTGAAATCGGAACGAACTCTCTCTCCTCTCCGAGCACCAAGGCTCGAACATGATGCCGCAATACGTCTACATTACCCTTGGCCACGTTTTCTACCCCAGCGTCTGTCAACATCTTTTGAAGAGCCTCTTTACTAAGGCGCTATATCCAGGCCGTCCTCACAGATGATCCTGCTAAAAACATCCTAGGTTAGACACAAATGCAACACCATTCACAACATTTTACACTTTCAAAAACATTTATTTTCCACAACAACTCATCCAAAGGGTGAAATGGCAGCAGAGTGGCGCAGGGAAAATGGGATCGATAAGCTGAGACGTCGGCAGTGCCCTGGGCCTAATTAGCAGCATCCAGAGAACACCCGCTCTCTTAACACATCGGCACCACTGTTCCCCTTCATCATTACTAAGGTAAAGGAGAACAGGAAATAAGAATTAGGATTAGGAGCAAACATTTTAAAACTGAATGATTGATTGTGGAAAACCCCTTTTATTTTCTCTCTTATATTTTGTGGGATGGCAGTAACCTCCCAAAATTATCTTACAAGAGTAGCTCGCTTCTTAAAAATGAATAAAAATGTAAATATAAGCATACGATAAAGTGAATATGTGTGCTACCAAAGAAACACGTGCGTATTTCAAACAATATTTAAGTTTGAATAATTAAAATGTTTCACTCGCAATAATGACCTNTTATGACTTCACAGTGCCCAAAATTTACAAATCTCCTTAAATGCACAAATACTATAAAAATGCTTTAAGTGATAGTAAAAGTGACTTGAAAAATATTTACACCCAGGAATACAAATAATATTATAACTATTCCCTCGAAATCGAAATGTCTTTTTTAATCTGGACAAACTGAACTTAAATGACAAATCAGGACATCTTGTCCTGTGCAAATCTACCCCAACCCTGGCCTGTCGTATGCCTGCAACCCCTATTTATACTGAAAGTATTTTCCGCACAATAATTATCTGGTATGGTCTCGAAATTCAACAATGGATATTTCGTCATCACAAACGTAGCCATTCAAGAACGCAGTCTTTATTTCAAACTTCTACGGTGCCAGTAAAACATATCTTCACTGACTATGACGTCAGGTGGCAGGATAAGGGGGGGGGACATCACGAGCCACTCCCACGAGCGCGGCGGTGTATTCTGAGTTCAGTTCCCTTGCGAGGCGGTCATGCCACCGCACCGCGCACATGGCGTCCGTCGCTCCATCAAACGGGTGAGTTGCATCGCTGCTGACCAAGCCCACCGGGCAGGTAGGGACGTAACGTAATATGTTTTATGTGACACCATCACAGTGTAACAATTTTTTTTTATTTATTATTTTTCCTTGTCGATGCCACTACTTTATGCCTGTAGGCTGGTTGGCAAAGGTTAGACACACTACAGACTGAGATAACTTTAAATTACGCCAAAAAACGATATCCACAAACTCGAAGATTACCTGGGGTTTGTACCAGAAACTTCATGATCACAAGGTAAGCGTGCCGGACGATGCCGCTGGTCGACGGGTTTTCCCGGATTTCTCCTGTTACTCCCATCCTTGCCTTCCGGTGCTGCTCCATACTCACTTCGCTTCACCCCCATCGGTTCTCAGGACCTCGATGTTAAGAGCAGCCCAAATATATCCACTCCGCTCCACAAGGTAAAGCCGTAAAGAAGTTTATCCCATTTCCTTGCAGTATCGAACATCCTAAGTAAGGTGGAAATTCTTGTCTCGCGATCCCTCTTTGACGCCTGCTTTTATACTGCATTTCTTTTGGATTTCCGGCCGTAACTGCCGCCCTGTGGCCTATTCGGCTAAAGCGACCGGCAGCATGAGTTCAAGCCCTTTCTTTTGNTTTCCGGCCGTAACTGCCGCCCTGTGGCCTATTCGGCTAAAGCGACCGGCAGCATGAGTTCAAGCCCTTTCTTTTGCCACTTAAGGGCTCTTCTTGCCAAGCTTTCAGTAACGGAGTTTAAATGGAGAATCAACGTTAAGTAAATTCCTTCTTAGTAATCATTTTAAAAATAACTGTTTCAAACGAAAAAAAATATTCAATGTAATATTCTCAGAGAATACTGTCTCGTCGAAAAATTTTGTNAAAATAACTGTTTCAAACGAAAAAAAATATTCAATGTAATATTCTCAGAGAATACTGTCTCGTCGAAAAATTTTGTTCTGTCATCTTTTTTTTTTTTGGTAAATGTTAAATGCTAGGAAAAAAAGCACAAAAAATTGGCAGCATTTCTTAATGCGGCAGTATTCCTTAAGAAATTTTAAGAAGAATAATTATTGTTCGAAATGGTTATCTTCAAAATTGATGAATTTAGAAGGAATTTCTTTGACAGTGGTAATAGGGGAGCATACGTAGAAAAAATGTGCTCCGTGGCCGTTTTCGTAAAGAAATGTTGGGAATTGGTCTTTTTCATTATAAACTACCTTTGGATGAATAATTTCAATGGTGGGCACTTCACAATCCGTTGCGTTTCATTTCTGTGACATAATCAAAATGACTGTCTCAAAAAGTTAAAAAAAATTTCATATGGCCATTGTTAATGTGTGGATTTTAACTTTAAAGGCCTTGTTTTAAAGAATAACTTGAGTTTTATAAAAAGTGTTCTTACACTTTTTATGCTAAAATCAATTTTTACTAAGATAACATAAAGAATTTCACGAAAATTGGGCAATTTTAGCAAAAATCATAATGTAATGGCAGTTTTTGTGGAGAAATAGCATGACTGGTATTTAATAATCCTGCATTACCTGTAGAATAAGTACTACTGCGGTGACACCTAATTCAGAATGGAGTATTGATTTGGTGGTGTTATGAATATGGCACCATTTCAATGAGAGTCATAACTTAATAGTAACTGTAAATATTTATGTTATTTATAAACCAATTTAAAAACTGTAGATTTCAATTTAAAGTGCTGTGGTTTTAAAGAAAAATAAATACATTATGTGATAAGTAAATCGTATTCCATAGTATGCAAATAAATTTCATTAAACTTTTTTTGAAAGGAAAAAAAGTATTGTATTCAATAGCACCAAGCAAAATAGTATTTTGTTCTGGATATAACCAGTCTCCAAAATTATATAAAGAATAAGTTAGTGTATATGTATATATACATAATCACAATTTTAGTTATCTTATGTGAAATCATCTTCACTGTAAGATTTTATAATTTCTGGAAAACTTTTACAGTCATTGCTACAAAGTTCGTCACTTCCTCCACATACACACATATCAGCATGCAGTTACTGTAGCAAGGACTTCAGTAAACGATACAATGTACGTCGCCATGAACAGAGTGAATGTTCAAAAAAACCTACCTCCAAAATACTAACATGCGCTATGTGTGGTGCAGCATTTGGTAGAAGTCATAATCTAAAGAGACACACTGTCGCATGCAAATGTAACGCACCTTTACTTGGCATGCGACAGCATTCATTGAACTTATAGTCGCAATACAAGGCTATGGCTAGCCTTCCTGCTGATTCGTCGTCGTGTAAACTAACAATGTTTCGAGCGCCCATAACATTATGCGGGCCTGCATCGTGTTCTAAAACAGTGCGCGAAGAAGGAAATACGAGTATTGTAGACCATTGCTATGAATAGTACGATCCATGCAGATCGTCAGAAGTTGTGAACAACAAACATGCACAGTCAACATGTAAAGTGAAAAACAAAGATACTACACCTAACCAGGACGTCGAGAACGAAAATGTGACCTCAAAGACTGCTGGCGATGATGTGAAATATATATATTCTACGGATGATGAAGTGCCGACATCTGCAAAGTAAAAGCATATGCGTGTTGTTGAAGATAAAGCCTACTTGAAGTTGGGGCAGAATAAATGTAGATTCGAACCCTGTACTCTGGCCCAGAGGTATCTCGCAACCTACTCATCAGGGAAGAACATACGTGCAGACATCATGAACCTTCTGCGAAGAGTGAAGTGAAGTATAGCTGCTTATTTTCTAAAGACCCCAATGCCTTGGTTGATAGACTGCAGGTGTTGGTTCCATTGCAAAGAAGATTATATCTTTATTTCAGTGAAGAGATAAATTCGAATATTGATGAACTCAGGGCTAGAGGCATTATTGAATGACATATGACGTTTATGTGTGATTTTTTTAAGAATAGGAATAAATACAACAAATTAGATAAAGTAAAAGCTAATTTGTTTTTTTAATTCCTATTGTCTAAGAATAAATATCTGGCAGGCTGCAAGTATTTGAGATGACCATATATTGAGTATGGTCATGTACAAAAATATTTTCTTGGAGATATAATTCATTACGATTGTTGCATGATGTACTCGATACTTAAATATGTATATATAACACACAGAAGTCGTTTAATCATTTCACAGGTAAAAATGCAACATGATACACAATTAGACTCCCTAGGGGATCGAACCTGCTATACCTTATTTTCAAGGATAGCGCACTGTCTCTAGCACCGTCAGGGTACATGCGTTATTTCACATATAATATTTCAACAGCATATGTAAATAGTAATTATGTTTTGTCAAGAATGACGTAATTAAAATACTTGTAAGTGCCGAGTTGCTTTCTTGGTCGTTAATGAATACCATGCATGGAAAGGCAGGGCGGTCATTGTCGTCTGTGCTTCTGTTGAGTTCAGATCAATAGTTATGANATATCCCGTTTTTTTTTTTTTGTTTTTTTTTTTTTTTTTTTTTTTTTTTACTTAAGGTAAACCTCTTCTCTTTGTGTTTTGATTCTTCTAAAAGCAGATAACATACGTAGTTCAAATGTATGTGTGTTGCGAAGGCTCCTTACTCGCCATTGCAAAGTTCGTCCATTTAATGATATTTCTATATTAATAAAAATTTGTGGTGGGCGATTCATGGCCAATTCGTTTCATAATATTCTTACAGTTCTTGCAATATGAATGGTATGTATTCAAATAAGTACGTGTATATATAGTATTGAAAAATAAATAAATTGTTAGCTTGTACTGTATAACTGAATTCCTCTCGCAAGGGGAAGTGCAAGTGTGAATCGGCTGGTATGCCACCCTGGAGCCTGACGCGTCTGTCTCGGCTAGTGTTCTGTGACATCCCTTCGACTTGCCGAGACCTACACGGTACCCGCACTTCCCGTCGACCACCTGGGCTGTCTTACAGATTCACACGATGGTAGTTGATCGTACAACTTCGAGCGGGTCGGATGTGTTTCGCTGCTAGTGTTGTGAGTGTTGGCTGTACTCAGAATCTGATTGTTTCGTTTCAGTCGGTTCGTAAGGAAGTTTTTTACTATTCTGTTGTACTGACCAGGACGGCCTGGTCTTGTCTGGCATCGTTTAACACACAGTGTACAGCTCCCGACGCTTGTGTAATATGTTATTACGCTGGTTGGTAAGTGCTTATAACTATTTTCCTTTATATTTTGTTTTTATATCTGTTAGCATCAGTGTGTAGCAATGTTGACATTATCGCAACCTGTGCTTTTCAGCATCGCAAACGTATTTTTTTCGCCTAACATAACGTACAACACTCGATGCTCGCGCAATAGGCATTGATTAGTAAATGCTTATAACTATTTAATTTTATAATTTTTTTTAATATGTTTGCATCAGCGCGTAGCAGTGATGTCTCTCTTGCGCGACTAATGGTTTAAAATGTATGATGTTTTGTGGCAAGCAAGTCTTTACAAGTCGCGTAATGTATATCGCACTTGACGTCTTGTAGTCATTTTTGAGGTTGGTCCTTGTGATTATTCGTTCGGTCTTATGTTGGCATGCATTCTAGCTTTTACTAAACTTTTTGGTGTGATAGCAACACTAATATCACTATTATGAACTGGGGCTCCAACAGGTTTTATTATATATATATATATATATATATATATATATATATATATATATATTGTGACTCGTTATGGCATCATGCTCGTGTTGTACTTCCATGTATGCCAACCCTTTATTGCTTGTTGTGTGACTAATTTTTCATTTACAGGTCGGTTTCATATATTTTACACTCGGTTTCCCCGACCTTCGCGTTAGGCTGAAGTTGTTTATTTATATTAACGCGTACATGTTTTAATATAGCCTGTGACTACATATGACCTGTTATCGGTGCAATTGTATACACCTTTATTTTTCAATATATGGCTGGTTGTTAAGGGTTACCCATGCTAGCGATGACTCTGACCGCCGACCCTTGTGTTGGACTGGCAGTGTTCGTTTGTATTACTATATCTATATATATATTGTTTACTATTACTCACGTCTATGTGCATCATGCACAAAGCACATTTGTATTTATCTTGCTTTTTTCACATATAGTTGTTTGTTGTATGTTACCCATGCTGACGTTTATTTATGTATATATTTTCAAATTTATATATACAGCCTGGTTATCGGTGGGCAAAGGGAGGCTAGCTGTCGCTGAGGGGGTTCCGAGTTAGTAGATACCTGCGGTAGCAGATGAGAAGGGCAGCGGTGGGCGATTGTCGAGTGCATGCAGGCCGATGCATATGTATGTGCTATTTCAAACCCTACACTCTTACATGTAATGGTAACTTTGTAACGCACTTGTATGTATAACTTAATTTTCTTTACATGAGTGGACGGTTGTTACATGTTCCCGGACTTAAAAGGCTTGAAAATTCTGACCAACTATGCTTATAACAGGGCTTAAGGCCTACTTGTGATATGAATTTGATGATCGTAGTTTCGGTGGGTGGGAAATGTCGGGCAACTATGCGTATAAAACATTTTAAAGTGTACTTGTCCTACCACCCTGTTTGTCATCGCAGGTGATTGCTACGATATTAATTAGGTAACTCTAGTTTTTGTGGCTGGGAAATGGCAGCCAACTATGCTTATATGATGGGATAAGGCAGGGAGACTCAAACTGCGGCCCGCGCTCGCCAATTCAGTAGATACAAGTTACCAAATTTTTATTTTTAGGGTGTCTGTTACAAAAATAAAAAAGCAATACATAATACGAATTTATTAATATTTTATCAGTCAGGCGACTTCTGTGCAAAAATTTAATGTACTACTTCAGCCCGCCATCACTGTATCGAACGAATAAACAAACGACTTGCAAGACGATACACGACACTCTGAATTTTAAATGTCATCGAATTACCTACCTACTTTTAGTTCACAAATATTATTATGTCAAGCATCGTAAGTGCGACCCGCGGCGGTCTTAGTTTTTCTTAATATGGCCCCTAAAAATAGTCTGAGTACCACTGGGCTAAGGTTACTTGACCATTTGGTACTTTTTGTCATCGGAAGTGATGCCTATGTTATGAATTTGGTGACTATAGCCTCGGTGTGTGGCAAATGGTAGCCAACTATGCTTATACGAGGGATTAGGGCGTACTTGATACAACAATCCTGTTCGTTGTCGACGACGATGTCTATGTTATGAATTTGAAGACTATAGCTTCGGTGGATGGGAAATGGAAGTTGACAATGCTTATAAGATGCCTTAAAATTTACTTTATCCTGCTGTCCTTTTCGGGGGTGATGTCTATGTTATGAATTTGGTGACTGTGTCTTTAACGGTTCGGAAATAAAAGCCAACTATGCTTATAAGAGGACTTAAGGCGTACTTGACCTTGCGGTCATTTTCTTCGTCGCAAGTGATGCCTATGTTATGAATTTGTTGGCTGTATCTTAAGCGTTTCGGAAATTACAGCCAACTATGCTTATAGGTGGGCTTTGGGCATACTTGACGCTGCAAACCCTTTCGCCAGGGGGGATACCTATGTTATGTATTTGGTGGCTGTATCTTAAGCGGTTCGGAAATTACAGCCAACTATGCTTATAAGTGGATTTATGACATACTTGACGCGCGCGGTGAAACTCTAGGCTAGTGTGCATGGTCAGGCTTCGCTCCATGTCACGCAGGTGGAATGGCAGATCATGAGACTCGTCTACACCAGGACGTCAGATGAATGGAGACCAGAAGTAAATGAGAAACCAAGGTGGAATGACAGTGCATGGGACTCGTCTTCGTCAGGATGCCAGGTGAAAGGAAACCTAAAGGAATATGAGAAAACCAAGTTGGCAGCAAACGACGGTGATGAACAATCAAGATGGAAGTTTCGGATGGCAAGAGAGAGGAAAGTGGGAAAATAAAAGAGACTGGAAGGAATATGAGAAATCCCATAAGGGAAAGGGCAGACAAGAAAGAGAAAGGGCCGTGGGGGAGAGAGACAGGAAGGAATGAGTGATTGTGAGAATAAAAAATTCAAGAGAGATTGGAAGGAATTTGAGAAAACCCCAAGGGATAGAGCAGGCGAGAGAGTACGGGCGTGGGGAAGAGAGATTGGAAGGAATGAGAGAAGTTGTATATGACAGGGCAATGAACTCGAACATTCTTCAGACAAGATGGATGATGCTGGCATGGAATTACAGAGCGTGGTTGTCAGGGTAACCCCTCAAAACCCTCAACCCTTCTTCATCAAAAAGGAGTCATTAGCCACATTGTGGGGCCTTCGGCGGAAATTGTGCATGTGCCAGCTGCATTGTGCAAAACACATTTTTTGTGGGAAATTTTGCTGGTTTTGAGGGAAATTCTGAAAACTTTTAAGGAAATTCTGGCGATTTTGGCCGTTTTTGAGGGAAAAGGGGCCGCATGATGTCTTCCAATATGGCGGCCGTGGCACAACGGCTCCGCATTCCCAATCCCTTGCCGATTAATCCACATTTTATAACTACTTATGTAACTTACCTATGGCACCCTTACATACGTTGCATGGTTTCTTTAGAAACGTTATCATGGGAGTGTTACACCAATGTAAAATTTAGTGTTTTAATTTACACATAGTTATTACGTTCTAACACTCTATACATACCCATAGGCATCACATTTCCGTTAGCTTATATCGTGGCACCTTTTAATTTCATATTGACAGGCAATGTTATTACCGGCCAAATGTTCACAGATATCAGACGTTAAATAAGGCTAACATTATTTCCGTATTTGTTGTTTCACTTCACAAACTTCTGACATTTTGCTAATAAGTACTTCAAATTCCCAATTTTCAAGTGTGTGTAACTCGTGATATCAAAAAGTCTGTACCCGTAATTAAGTATTATCCTGTATTTTAAAAAAATCCACATGTGGTTTCCGCCTGAGACAAGGTCGTGTATGGCTGAGGGGGAGTGGAGCCGGCTGCTTTATCCGAGGGACAGACATGTCGCTCCNCGCCTGAGACAAGGTCGTGTATGGCTGAGGGGGAGTGGAGCCGGCTGCTTTATCCGAGGGACAGACATGTCGCTCCGGCCAGCCCAAAGAATGAAAGAGATGAGACGATATGGGGATGAAGACACAGCGAAATGAAGACGTAGGAGGGAACGGGAGAGCCCCGAGAAAGCCCCCACGCCATGGCAGAGTCCGCCACACTCCCCACATGAGTACACCCCGTCCAATAGCGTAGGTCGAAGATTTATCTTTATAACAGAAAAAAAAGTATAGGTATTTATAGCTGCTACATTTGAAACTGGTGTCTGTGTGTGTGCGTTCGCGAGCGCGCCGACTAACAACTGAGCATCACTGCATTTCGAACTATGACTTCCCAGGCACGGGAGAGAAAATTTAGTCCACAGCTGTCTTCCGAAAAAAAATTACGAAGAGGTCGAGGAGAGCTTGTCCTCAGAGCCATTGTTCGCTGGAGGCGGGGAGATCCTGCGCCATCTGTTCTCGGATTGGGCCATCCTGCAAAAAGTCGCCAGATGCGTTTCCAGCCTCTCCACGCTGCTCCATTTCAGCGCGAGTAGAAGCGCCGTCAATCCCCGCCTTCTCTTCTGTTACAGCTCCATTACAGGAGGCCTACATCGTCACCTCTTTTCTTTCTTCCTTTTTTTCGGGGGATTGCGGTTGAAGGGGAAGGGGAGGGGCTGGTGTGTATTTACTTTACTGCGTCTGTCAAGTATATGGAATATTCTAAGAAGTTGCTTCTGAAAAACGAGATTCATTTTACTTTCTTCCGTTCGCACATTAAAACATGCTTACACAGTAACTGAAGTAACATATATGTTCATTTATATNAGTAACTGAAGTAACATATATGTTCATTTATATGTTTATATTTCAATAGGCTTTCTTCTAAATGTTTTTTTTCCCTTGATGTGACGGCATTTTGATGTGTATGAACGTAACCAGAAGTGATTGCTAGGGAGATGAGAAATTTTTCAATATTTGCGTAATGTAGTGAATATTTTTTCAATGAGAAATATTACGAAACGTGACGATAAACGCTCACTATTGGCCTGAACTTCAACGATTATTTTTAAGCGACGCTCGACGAGAACATTTTAGATCACTGTGGACACTCTGCCATCAAGGTATCTTATCTCGTCACTAGTAAATTNCGACGCTCGACGAGAACATTTTAGATCACTGTGGACACTCTGCCATCAAGGTATCTTATCTCGTCACTAGTAAATGAATTCTTGGTGTTTGAAATTGCAAGCTTTTTATCTTTCTCCTTTTGTACTGTACATGCATGATATCTATCCCGATTTTACGTGTATGATTTAACATTCCATTCGAAGGGGCAGGGTACTTGCACTGTTTGCACGGAATTCCAAAGTTCGTTCCTATGACGGTCCTGGATGAAAAAAGGAGAATACTATTGTAACGTTAGCCAGGTGTGCCCACAAGATAAGTTAACGACGCAAACTGCGTGATTAAAATTTTAAGATGGGGAAGAGTTTTTTTTTTTTTTTTTCGAAGTTTGTTTTGTATTGGAAACAGAGAGATTAGCGAGTGATTAGGAACGGAGGCACAAGAAAGAAAATTTTGGTCGTGTAAAAATGAAAGTATGGCAAACTGGTTGTGTGCAGGCTGAGACAAAAATATTTTTTTATTCCATTTTACGCACAGATGAGTTGTCCCACCCCTCCCCGTCTACCATTTTTCCATACTCTCCGATTCCGCTGGATAAAACACACTGACTATTTAGAAATGTTTTAAATTTGTCATTTAGAGATTTTACTACATACTATTTGCCATCATGATTTTTTTTTTATTATTTATTCTGTAAGCAGTTCTTAGTTTTAAAAAAAAGAAAGTTTCAACAAAACATTAAAAATGATACATTTCTTTTTGTAAAAATATACATTTTGTTTAATTTATTATTTTATTATAAAGAATTATCTTTTTCGTTTTTCAAAATTCAAATTATACTTAAGATTTTTCATGCCAATTTCATGTCATTAATATTTCGTCATTGTTTTCTACTGTGTGTGGTGTTGCGTTGACGCCTAGAAGAGGGGAAGGTTGTGAGTTTCCCCTCGTGAGTGCTCGATGAGGGGAAGAGAGGATGGTTCCTTGCGTCACGGTTTCTGGGGCTGGTGGGCACTCTCACTTTAGCTCAACTACTACACTCTAAATTCGAATCAGTGGGAAACCATTAATTCGTAGTGAATTTCAAATACTCTAATCAGTGAAAATGCTCCACTTAGAATTAGTGGAAAACCACTGATTGTTCAAAGGAAACAATTTTACTCATTGAATAAGTGACAGCTAACTGCATACGGTGAATTTAATATTGTTTTTATTTAATTTATCCCAATCATTATGAGAAATAAACATATTTCCAATAGTTGCCCTTTATATTGTGATATTGAACGTAATTTGAAAAAAAGGAAATAAAGTTGTGGAGTCGAGGATTTGAGCTCACAGCAGCCCGTTGACAGGCCTTTACCTAACTAATCGAGCTACCAAGCCAATGTTGACAGTCAGCGAGGAAATATATGTATTATATGCATTATAAAAAATATCTAGCTTTAAATTGTACGTCCTTTATTTTTATTTTTATGGGTTACGTTAAGATTGTTAAAACAAATAATACGTACGAGTGCACTCCCTTTACCATATTTAAGGCAGTTCAAACCTTCAAACCGAGCGTTATGGTGATTACGTGAAAACGAAATGGAAGACTGAATGTTCATGTTGCCTCGTAAAATGGTATGGTAAAAGATGAAACTCGCATAAAAAATTATATATATATANAAGACTGAATGTTCATGTTGCCTCGTAAAATGGTATGGTAAAAGATGAAACTCGCATAAAAAATTATATATATATGTTGTGGTATTTATAAGTTTGTGCGTTATTTCATTTGATACATCTTGCTTAACTAATCCAACAATCAAAAAAATAAATAACTAAAAAACAGCGAATCAGGTTGATGAATCAGTGAGAAATGTCACTGAATCAATCATTTAATAAAACTGGAATTTTTTACTAATTCATCAGTTAAGTTGACAGAAGTGACTATTAAATAATTCNAAGACTGAATGTTCATGTTGCCTCGTAAAATGGTATGGTAAAAGATGAAACTCGCATAAAAAATTATATATATATATGTTGTGGTATTTATAAGTTTGTGCGTTATTTCATTTGATACATCTTGCTTAACTAATCCAACAATCAAAAAAATAAATAACTAAAAAATGGTTGCCTGTAAAGTCGGTTTTACGGGCGAAGATTTTACGTGACAACGTAGTGCTGCGCGCGCGGCAGACCGATCATAGTTGAGTGGGAGAGAGACGCAAGGCATTCGGCGGGCCTCTCTCTCGTTCGGTGACTCATCGTAACGTTACCGAGCGTTACACTTTTTCATAAGTGACTCCCAGCCGCAACCTAATTTAAGACGTTGTCACGTCAAAACAGCGAATCAGGTTGATGAATCAGTGAGAAATGTCACTAAATCAATCATTTAATAAAACTGGAATTTTTTACTAATTCATCAGTTAAGTTGACAGAAGTGACTATTAAATAATTCNAATCAATCATTTAATAAAACTGGAATTTTTTACTAATTCATCAGTTAAGTTGACAGAAGTGACTATTAAATAATTCAGGTGCTGTTGACTGATTTAAACATTGCAATTTTCACTGATTCAGATTTAGAGTGTAGTTTACAGGAGCCACGACTTGGTTACGAGTGGCGATTTTATAGACAGAAAATCTTTACAGTTGAAGGGTGCAGAGAAAAAACAAGCACATTAAAAAAATATCGATTTTTACTTAAAGGTTCTATCAGGTATTTTCAAGTGTAAGCTACAGCCACATTATACTGCCACAGAAAACAAACGAACAGGGTCCGTGTTATTCACGTCATCAGTCAGGTTCCCATTGTCTAAGGCACCCTGCCTGCCATGACTAGTCGCTGTTGATCAGCTCACGCACCGCGTCCTGTTTGTTTCGTTCTGTTTATTATTTTAAGTTTACAGTGTTTTCGTTATACATATAATCATGAATACGAGTACGAGTGATTGTGAAGTGTTCAGTGTAAAATATAGTGCTTGTAAAAAAAGTTGTAAGTACGGTAGTATTTTTGAAGCTACAAAAAAGTTGAGAAATACTACATACGAAACAGGTGAAGATAGTCAATGTAAGCTATATCAGTGCTTTGTGACTATTTCTAAAAACCAACAAGATAAGTTGATTCGGGATTTTAATGCCCTTGGTGATAGGAATTCTCAAAATGCTTGCCTATCCAGCTTGACTAGTGTACATGCCGTGAAGAAAAGGCGCCCTAGATAAAATGAAGAGATTGCCTATCTGAATAATTTTTCTTATGCTTATATGGTTCGTGTTTCTTGAGAGGAGAGTCTTAGCGAGATTCCGGTCTGTTTCAAGGGATTTATATCCTTTTTTGGGGTAACAGCTCGTCGTCTTCAAACAGTTAAAACAGCACTTGCAGCAACAGGAATGGCGCCAACAGATAAAACGAGAAAATACGAAAATCGAGGGAAAAATATATTACCTGATTCAGCTAATGAGGCAATTGACAGCTTCTTCAAGTCTCTTAAATGGCATAAAGCCCATTACAGCCTAAAAGATACACAGAAAATATATCCGCCAGAAGACTTGAATGTTAATAAGCTTNATGGCATAAAGCCCATTACAGCCTAAAAGATACACAGAAAATATATCCGCCAGAAGACTTGAATGTTAATAAGCTGTTAGGTATGTTTCTAGGAAAACACCCTAATATTGAAATTTCATACGAAATGTTTAGGAACTATTCCGTACGTAATTTTAATATATATTTCGGGTATCCCCGTACTGATACATGAAGTACCTGTGATGTGCAGAAATCTGAGGAAAACAATATAGAAAAGGCCAAAACAAACAACATATGTAGAGGATATGAACCAACTTGATGAACAGTTTAAATCATTGCATATGGAAATTTAGCTACACAAAAAGAAAGCTGAGTGGTTTTACAGAGAGAAGAGAACAGCAAGAAAGTACAGAACCCCAAACAATGTAAAGCGATCACTATTGAATTTGGAAAAATTCTTCCCATCCCAAACAAAGCCACAAACGACGTTTACTATGAACGACAACTGTCATTGTATTTGTTCAGTGATAATGTTCTTTCGGATGGCTCTCCCACATTTTACACCTACGACCAAACGATAGGGAAGAAAGGGAGTGACAATGTAATTTCAGTGATGTCTCGTTGNACTGTCTATCTCCAATAAATGATCCAACACAGGAAATGTACTATGTACAGGTGAAAGTGTACAACAAGTACATGGATGCAGGAATGTCTGGCAAGGAACACTGACAAACATGGATGCTTGAAATCACGGTTTCATTGATTTATTCTCATACATACTGTATGCACTAATTTGAATGGGTATGTATCGTAAGTGTACAAGCTGTTTAACATCCTTCAAAGCAGTCTCAGTGGTTGTCCACAGTTAGTTGCCAGCGACGAGGCAGATGGTAAATACCATCTGCTACATGAGATTCGCAATGTGCACTACCTCTCGTCGAAATACAGTGACGATGTCTTGTTTGTTGGCAAAGCATTTCCCACACGGTGGCTTCTTCACCTTGAAAATAAGATCGTAAGAATAGGGAGCGTGTGGTAACACCTCCCATCCCCAATGCCGTAAACACCATGTAAAGCTACCTGCTGTATGAGGTCTAGCATTGTCATGTAAGACTATAGCGTTGCCTAACAGTTCAGGATGTTTCTCTCGAACAGGACGACGAAGATGGTACCGCAAAAATGACAGGACCGCAAAAATGACAGAACCGCAAAAATGACAGGTAGTACTCTGCATTTACAGTACAGCCCTAATAAGAATAAATCAATTAAACTGCGACTTCAAGCAGCTATGTTTATTTATCAGTGTTTCTTACCGGATATTCCTGCATCCATACCCCATGTGGTATCACCTTTGCAACGTACTTGTCGGTAANTCACCTTTACAATGTACTTTTTGTACACTTTCACCCGTACATAGTACATTTCCTGTATTCAATCATTTTTGGGAGATAGACAATAGTTGTCATGACTTCTGAATCAGCCCTCGTACAGTTGATCTGGTGTAACTATAAAAAAATAGCTGTGCTTGCATGGATATTTCTGTTTATAAATATACATTCTGTTTAGGCATATTATGCTCTGGTACTGAGAGGAGCTGCGAGATCTGGGGAAAATATTTTAATTCACGCTGGCCATACGCATATAGGGCAAGCATTCATATCTGTGGCTCTTCAGAAAGGCCTGGTTGTGTGCACTACGGTCTCCAACAAGAAGCACAGAATGTACCTCAGGAAGAAGTTCCCACAGGTGAGCAAATATCTGTAAGAGGCATAATTACTTGAAAGTTTGTAAATGTAATGTTACTAACGCATGTTATGTTATACACATTTTATATATAAATTGTTTCCAAAAATTTATTCAATATATATATATATATATATATATATACTGTTTGAAAAACTCAAGTTAAACCCTAGGAAATATATTAAACATAAGTTCTTTCTCCCTTCTCCATACCTCGTATCAGTACGGCAGCTTCAAGGTCATTCAGGTAGTTCCNTATATATATATAATATATATATATATATTCGACAAAACATGCAGAAGTAGATAATATGCAAAATAAAGACTTTTCAAACTACCTGTTGCCAGTAATAAAAGTTACCAAGGAACAGTGAAACAACATGTAACAATAGGCTTATAGTCTATCGCAGTTTCTTCACACTTTTTGAATCAAACCTTTGAATAATTACCCCATGTATGTGCTCGGTTGTTTCCTAAATATGCCATGTATCAGAAGCACTTTATAATTGTGTTGACATAAAATTACCTATTCTTTATTAAATTAATCTTCTAAATAAATTTTATTTATCAATTGTAATATTTCATTTATAATTAATATGCATTAAACTGAGCGAAAACAGGGGTTTAGGTATGTTTCTAGGAAAACACCCTAATATTGAAATTTCATACGAAATGTTTAGGAACTATTCCGTACGTAATTTTAATATATATTTCGGGTATCCCCGTACTGATACATGAAGTACCTGTGATGTGCAGAAATCTCAGGAAAACAATATAGAAAAGGCCAAAACAAACAACATATGTAGAGGATATGAACCAACTTGATGAACAGTTTAAATCATTGCATATGGAAATTTAGCTACACAAAAAGAAAGCTGAGTGGTTTTACAGAGAGAAGAGAACAGCAAGAAAGCACAGAACCCCAAACAATGTAAAGCGATCACTATTGAATTTGGAAAAATTCTTCCTATCCCAAACAAAGCCACAAACGACGTTTACTATGAACGACAACTGTCATTTTATTTGTTCAGTGATAATGTTCTTTCGGATGGCGCTCCCACATTTTACACCTACGACCAAACGATAGGGAAGAAAGGGAGTGACAATGTAATTTCAGTGATGTCTCGTTGNCTCCCACATTTTACACCTACGACCAAACGATAGGGAAGAAAGGGAGTGACAATGTAATTTCAGTGATGTCTCGTTGTTTTCAAACTTCTTGAGCAATCATGTCCGTGAACTTCACATTCTTTGTGATTCATGTAGTGAACAGAACAAGAATTGGACTGTTATACGATTTTTACATTACATCACAGTAGTTTTGAAGAGGTTTTATAAAGTGACAGTTATAAACCCAGTAAGACGTCACTCCTATGTGGAATGTGATAGTAATGTGGTCCTCATAAGCCAGAAGACTCCAGCAGAAACTCTGGGAAACTGGCGAGAGGCGATTATCAGTACCAGAGTTAAGCCAAGCCCTTTCCAGGTTATATAATGTACGACAGACGTTTCCAAAGCTTGGGGAATTGCTTTGGAAGAAAACTACAGTACGAAATTCGCAACCGCAGCACGTCCTATCAGACAACTGAATTTGAAAACCGAAAATACACAAACTGTTCAACATCTTAACAGCTGCACTGGTGCCTTCAGCTCTACAGTCACTTAAAAAAAACTTCATGAAACGCAACGTATTGTCAAGCCCAAAAATTCGGACTAAGGGCGTATCCCCTTATCTAAAGCAAATTANAACTTCATGAAACGCAACGTATTGTCAAGCCCAAAAATTCGGACTAAGGGCGTATCCCCTTATCTAAAGCAAATTATAATGACCGAGCCTTGAAGAGATTTTGTAGACAAGAAGCACAAGACTTACATGATTCACTATGTGTTCTCGGCCATGGTGACACTCCAGAGGAAAGAGACAGTGATTACTAAAGGTAAGGCTGAGTTTAAAAGGAATATTTACAAAATGCCACACCAAGTAAAAACAATGACATTAATCTTTTTCTCCTTTTTTTTGTTTCTATTTCAGAAGCAACAAGGCCTAGCGTAGTTGGTACGGAACAGGACATTGTGAAATTAGGGACTGCATAGCCGAACAGGAATATTTGTGGAATTTGAAACTTTACATTATTTTGTCTTGTGACTTTCAACATAATCAACGTTAAAGACAGCAGTTTTGTAACAATTCATGATGGTTTAGTATATTATTCCCAACAAAGTACAGTAAAATAACGATCATAGTCAGTGCATGAGTTGTATAAATTAATTATTTTACGCAATACACTTGCGATTTTTCTATTTTTTATATTTAGTATTTTAGTAAACAGTTCCTTTAATATATTAAAAACGTTACAGGTAAATTCAGTGTAATGGTCAAGGAATTGTATGGCTTCAAACTTTACTAATGAACTTCTGTAAAATTAGCTTTTTGTGACCCTGACAGTTTTTTCTATGTGGCCTTCAGTTTAGATAACTTACTATCGATATGTGTTATTAATTACTCAAAAATAATTTTGTGAATTTTCTCAATATAAATAAATATTAGTCTATTAATGCACTCGGCCAGCTAAGCGTGAATTCTTTTAAATATAAATTCGGAGATAATAATAGTCAAGTAAAATTATTTTTAAATGTCACTTTTGTCAATGTTTGAGTTTTACAAGCGACTATGAATAAATAAAAAAAACTCACAATGTTTTGGTGAAGCAGCCAATATGGTTGCTGAACGAAAATTCACTTTAGCCCAGAGTTCCACTTCTTGATACTTTAAGACCACCAAAAGTTACTTTTTTAAGTTAACTTGGATAAGTTACATAAATGTATATAGTAAATGGGTTTTACTTTAACTGTTGTGTTTATGTAGTGACGTTTTTATTTTTGTAACTGCACTACGCAAGTTCTCTTTTTATAATAATCTAGACTATCATGAGCAACACTAGAAACTTTTCAACATCAGCATTGAATGGTAGCGGAATAGTGAACTTGTTAATTGTGTTTATATTATTATAACAATTTTAAGTTGACTTTTAACGACTTGGGTCAGTCATTCTAGTATTTGTCCTTCTTTACTACTTGAAACCAAAGAATTTTACGAGTTTTTTTTTATTTTTTTATTCACTTATTTTGCTGCGTTTTTCTTCACCTCATTTTATTAAATCCCTAGGAAGTGCACAAAGTCAAGTTAAATTCTTGATAACGCTTATTTGCATATGACAAAACAAATAAGTTGTTATTCTTACAGTATAATTTTGTTGGCTAAATAATATTTACGTACAAAAAAAATGATTTTTGTTATGTGGCAGTATATAAAATTGAACTAATGAACCTGTTTAGGTCTATAACTTCTGCAAGGAAACAATATATTAGTTTGAATTTTCTGTAGGTAAGTTGCCAAATAAAAACGTTCCACATATTTGTTTGGCAATATACAAACAAATATTACTTTGGTTTAAACAAATGTGTCCCTCAGTTTACGTCAACGTAAATATAAGCATTTGCTTCTGCAGAAAGAGTCAACAGTCAAGAGGCTACGCACAGTCAGCCAGTTTCCATCATCCAGTGGTCAAGCTGTCTGGTGGGAGTATCATCTGGGTTGGACGTCATCCCGTAAGGGTTTTAGTGAAAGTTGGGCTTGTTTTTATGTCACGTACACGACGAGAAAGACCGATGCTGCCCCAAGCTAACCGACTGGTCTTGGCGGCCGTCTCCGGCCAGCAANCAATTAGTACGTACGGTTTCAGCGGTAATAGTTCCGTACATGATAGGGGAATTAACGGTTTTCGCATGTTCACAGAATGCTCATGAAGTAGAGCGTTTAGATATCTTAACCCAGTTCCTCGAAGTGACCTGTGTAACGTTGGTCCCACCTGGAAATGCACTCTGTGGTTAGGTTGTTGTGAGCTAAACAAGGGTATCCCATTGAGAAAGAAAGGCAAGTTGTATAGGTATATGGTGGGCAAGTAGTAGGTGTAAGTGTGTAACGCGTGAGAGAATAATGCACAAAGTTCGCCGGTGGAAGAAATGAAGTTTCTAATAAGCAGTCAATAGAGCCAGGGTGACAAATTGTTTTAGGAAGATAAACGATGGATGAATACGAAATTTCGCTAGCAACGTAGGCCTTTTACACTGTCAAATATTTCATGACAAGCTCCACTATCCTAAAGATTTGTGTATTAGTTACCAACAGCTTACACAAAATAGAGATAAGTTCGTTTTTCCACCGCGTTAACACATAAGGAANATTTGTGTATTAGTTACCAACAGCTTACACAAAATAGAGATAAGTTCGTTTTTCCACCGCGTTAACACATAAGGAATAATTTAACGAACAACGCGTCTTCTTATAAACAACCCATTGTAACTGTAAATTAAACATGGATGAATCATTTTGAAGTGAAACCAATCGGCCTTGGAAGAAATAGAATAATGTGGCATCGCCGCCGAGAAAGATGGTCAAAGTAGAAGTTCGAGCCAGCAGGGTCATGGCAACAGTGTTCTAGATTGTACAAGATCTACTTTGCCTTGAGTTTCTGCAGCGTGGAGATACAATCACAGCCGAAAGATACTGTGGAACGTTACGAAGATTAATTGCGGCAACTGGCAGGAACTGGCTCGAAGAGTAACCAGAAGTGATATGCTTCTTCACGATAATGCCAGAAGTCACATTGCTTGGGCAACACAAAATCTCTNCGAAGAGTAACCAGAAGTGATATGCTTCTTCACGATAATGCCAGAAGTCACATTGCTTGGGCAACACAAAATCTCTTGCAGTCCTTTCGATAAAAAATTATAGAGTATCCTGTCTAACGTTCGGATTTTGCCCCATTCCATTTCTATTTGTTTGGCCCACGAAGTCACATCTTGACATATGGCGATTTCGGATTATACGAGGAGCTAATATTGATGATAGCTCAGTACTTTGACAAGCACTTGAAAAAGGTGAACATGTCGCCAATGAACCTGGTAATCTCTATATTTAATTGCTTACAGCACATGATGCAGTCTAGCATTTGGATGTCATAGTGGTAACAAGAAAGGTGGTCAGACTGATTGGCAACTGGGAATTGGAGGCCCTTCTAGTGACCAGGCACCAGAGAACTTCGACCTCGGAAAACCAAGCTATATTCACAATGATGCTGTACTGATGGAGAAGATCCAAAAGTACATAGGAGAGCTCTCCAAATATTTGCACCAAAGAGCAGAAGACTTAACTATGGTGATGCAGGAAAAATTCGATGAATAATTTAGAATTTCGGTATCTGTAATCTCAGTGAACAAAGAATGGGATAACGAGTTAGAAATTCTAAGAAAGAATACCAAGAAATTTAGAAGAAACATTTAATTGAGCGAGATCCGATCCAGATCGACGGGAAATAATGGCAAACGTCCACTGAAAAGAGAAGAAATGCAATAAGAAAAATAAAAGGGAAGTAGCTAGATTCCCAGATAATTTTGTTTATGGAGAAAAGTAACAAAGGTTCCCAGAGCATGGTCTACAATATTCAGACAAATAAGACCACGACCAACGAAATCGGAAAGAGNTCTACAATATTCAGACAAATAAGACCACGACCAACGAAATCGGAAAGAGCCTGAATATTCAAAGGAAAATAATTTTAGACCAACAAGATAATGCTGAAGAGTTATTCCATGCTTTTCTGTAAGCCAACAATTAATGTGATCCTGAGTTTCACAAAAAAAAAAGAGTGGCTGAGCACTTAAGAAGTGACATAATTAACATGAAAAATTCATAACATATAAAAAGACACGAAAATTGAAAAATTGCCGAGATGAGATAATTTTGTTGCAGAAATAACCCATGAGTATGTTCAGCAATGTGAACAGACGTGATACACATTTAAAATAAAGGACTTAGGACAGGATGTTTCCCTAAAATCTGTAAAAAGAGAATTTCAAAATCATCTGTAAGAGAAATAGGAAAGATCCTTCAGCACGATACTTCTATAGGCCCTAAATGCCTTCCTTGCAATGCAAAATTCATGGAGAAGCTAGTTAACTGCAAATTTGATTAATTTCCTGCAAGCAACTACATAACTCTTTAATGGTCAATACAAATTTAGAAAAGTAGATGAACTTAACAGGCTGTCATGGAAGTAAGAAATAAAATCAAACTAAGCCCACGATCTTACACTACAGAAATGTTCTTCAAAAAATCAGAACTGTGTTCGATCATATATGGTGGTTTGAGGTGCTCTATCATTTAATAAGGAAAAATTGTATACAAAACATTTACAAGTAAGCCGTAAGTTCAAAGATAGTCACCATATACTATTCTCAGAAAATCAGAGTGGAAAAGATGACCAAGTCTATCCACAGGGGCACTACTAAGACCATTTCTGTGGAACATGCTATGTGACATACTCCTAAGTATGATATTACCAAAAGAATATAAAGTGCTGAAATTTGCTTATGGTACAGTTCCATTTCATCTTGAAGCAGACGAGAACTCTAATTGAAAACAGAGGAAGCTCTGGAGAAGGTTAATAATAAGNCTCAGAAAATCAGAGTGGAAAAGATGACCAAGTCTATCCACAGGGGCACTACTAAGACCATTTCTGTGGAACATGATATGTGACATACTCCTAAGTATGATATTACCAAAAGAATATAAAGTGCTGAAATTTGCTTATGGTGCNAATATAAAGTGCTGAAATTTGCTTATGGTGCAGTTCCATTTCATCTTGAAGCAGACGAGAACTCTAATTGAAAACAGAGGAAGCTCTGGAGAAGGTTAATAATAAGAAAAATTGTTAAGCTCGACTTCACACTGGAGAATGCTTAATCCGTGATCATGAAAGAAGACTTGCAAATACCTCCAGCTATCAGATGTTTGTGTACAACAATGAAATTGGAAGCTAAGTTGTGATCACGGACATAAAGCTTAGTTTCCACGACCATGACGATGTCAAATACTTAAAGGAAAAGTTTGTAAACCCATTTAGCAAGATGGCGATGTGGAGACTAGACTTAAATACAGTGATAATATTATAAGAAGGGGTACTCTTATGAATAGATATTTATGGATCAGCAGTCTGGTACAATTATGCCAACTTATTACAAAGACAAAGGCATTTGTGCCAACATGCACTGCTGCTCTACATTGCATAGCAGGAGTCATTCCATTAAGTATGTTAATGCATGGATCTCTCTTGAAAAAAATTCTGGTGGACGATCAGCAACAAAAATGAGAAAGGAAAAAAGAGATGAGTTGCTAATGCTTTGGTAAAAGTAGTGGTATACTTCAGAGAAAGGAAGAGTTTTCTCTAGATTTTACCCAGATGTCAAAAGAAGAATGAGCCACTACTAGAACACTAGCTATTTATATTTAATACAGTTGTCCCTGGCGGCCGTGGTTTAACCCGAATCCATGAACACGCAGTACATTCTTGACACGGTGGCCCATGACAAGGTTTTATTAGAAAGTGTCCTCAGCACTCGCATTTATGTGATCGTTAGTTTTTGGGTATGCATTGTTACACTTTATGTTTCTGCAAATTTAATATATTCTTGCTTTGGTATCATGACATGGATATTTATTGTATCATATTTGGCGACTCGACTGAGACAGTCTGTAATTATACTGCCCCTTGATATGTGTCCATTTCTTTCTCTGCCAAACCTAAACTTGTTATTCTCATTTATTCTACCTCAAAAATTTGGTAAATTATATGATTTTCGACCACCAACCTACAATATACGGGGCCTTCTGCAGTCGTCATAATTCTACTGTTCTGTTTCAAATAGTTCAATTAAACTTTCGGCAAAAGTTTTATGTTCATAAAGTGGGCATTCCAGATAATACTTATTTTCAGCTGCTAGAACTGCTTCTTCGGCATAGCAAATAATACTTATATTTATTTTCCCCAAGACGTATGTCATTTCTCGTCCATTTGTCCTATTATTAGGTTCATTGTTATGCTGAAAAATAGATTATTTGATGAATAACCTAGAATTATTCTTTGGATAAGGGTATATGAGTTGATGAAACTACACTGTTTTTTTTTTTTTTTTTAACTTTGCATTTTTAGTATACATTAACTATTCAGAACAAAATATTGTGCGATACCTTTTGTTTCTTTTAGTATTCTAATTATGGTAAGTCTGAAGGGTGTGCCGAGTAATTTCACCAGTGTAAGTACTGATCCTAAGTCCAGATAAAGGAAAGTTCTCGGGTTAGGTAAAACAGATGCAATGCATGGTAGAGGGGACCAGGGACTTGGTGCGGGAACTTTAAAGTGGGGTCCAGCATGTTACTCTGGAATATCTTAGAATATCTCAGAATAGACTACAATAAATTACAGTTAACTTTGAAGATTATAATTTCAAGATGATGATATCGGCATGAGAACATTCATATCAAGAAAAGGCTCAGCAAAGGTATGTAACAGGCAATTTGTGAATTAGGCACAGAAATCACAATATTATATATATATATATATATATGAACATAATTTTATCTAGAGTTATAGTAGTTGTAAGAGAGTGATTCTAATTTGTATGTATTCCACATAATGTTAGGAGATGATGTACGGTAATTTAAGTGATCATAAGGAAATAAATTCTGATGTAACCATTTCAATTAGGGTTGTCAAAAGGGATTAAACATGGATGAGGGATGTTTTCACGCCAAATCAGGAGGTAAGATAAGCCCTTTCTCATGATACCAGTCAAGCGAATGTTTTCCATCTCAAGACTCAAGGAATGAGCTAGCGATGCCTCCAGTGGACTTGAGGGAAGGCCCCCTACTGATATTATTAAAAATTAACTTCGCTAATCCTATTGTTAGGAGTATGTATTTTCATATATTAAGACAGTTATATGTCAAAGTAAAACTCTGTAATTCTTAAATTTAAATAAACCGTTCGTGCGGAATCTAAAGACATTCACTTGGAAACAGTTACACGTGATTGGCTGTTTCAGCTTCTCTTGTGTTGTTGGCCGGTGCGAGCTGAAGGGAGACCGAGACGTGGACACGCGGGCGAGAACGGATGCCAGCTTGGTGGCGATGCTGTTCCTCATGAATCGAATGATTCGAAAGAGAATTGGCAGTTTTATTTAGCATTTGAAGCAAATGTAGTTTCAGTCATTATGTAAACTCAGAACTTCGAATCGGTCAGCGGTAATAACTATGAGAGAAATGGTAGAATTATTTGCCAGATGTAGCTACAAGACACATGGCGAGCGAAAATTCATTTCGATTCCATAGTGNAATGAGCTAGCGATGCCTCCAGTGGACTTGAGGGAAGGGCCCCCTACTGATATTATTAAAAATTAACTTCGCTAATCCTATTGTTAGGAGTATGTATTTTCATATATTAAGACAGTTATATGTCAAAGTAAAACTCTGTAATTCTTAAATTTAAATAAACCGTTCGTGCGGAATCTAAAGACATTCGCTTGGAAACAGTTACACGTGATTGGCTGTTTCAGCTTCTCTTGTGTTGTTGGCCGGTGTGAGCTGAAGGGAGACCGAGACGTGGACACGCGGGCGAGAACGGATGCCAGCTTGGTGGCGATGCTGTTCCTCATGAATCGAATGATTCGAAAGAGAATTGGCAGTTTTATTTAGCATTTGAAGCAAATGTAGTTGCAGTCATTATGTAAACTCAGAACTTCGAATCGGTCAGCGGTAATAACTATGAGAGAAGTGGTAGAATTATTTGCCAGATGTAGCTACAAGACACATGGCGAGCGAAAATTCATTTCGATTCCATAGCGATATGAAGTTGATTTGAATTATTTTACTATGGATTAAAACCCGAAAGTCAAACACGATATGTGAACATTAACTACAGCTGTACGAGCAGTATAATTAAGCCGGACAAAGAACTAAGTCAATTACAGAACTGGCCCAATAAAGATTGACATTCCCAACTTAGAGGCTTAAGCATAGCCTACATGTAACCCCAAAATGCTCTGAGACAACGACTTAGAGATAGGAGCATTGCACGGAGCTGCGAGGAGCGAGCGGCAAATGACTAGGTAAGGCCGAGCACTTACTAGAACATCGACTGCGAGGGTCACAGAACGATATCACGACGAGAGCAGCTAAGCAACCGTAGGTGATGGTCAGAATTGCTGTACCATAAAGACTACCCGGCAACACGACACAACGACTACTGAGGCAGCGGCTGAGTCGGCAAGTCGCAGGTCAGCTCCATAAAGAAGCCAATGGGGTGAGTGATGATTACATCACGTTCCAGCAGTCAGCCACAGAACGAGCGACGAGGAGGCGGTGGCAAGAGGAGAGCGACGCAGTGTATTTGTTGTGTATAAATAATAGTACACACCACATACCTAGAAGTATATTTGTATCCAATAGTAGAGGCAGACAATGTACAGGCATACCAGCCGCAGGAGAGCAGAAGTGCTTTTTCCAGAAGAGTAAGTGCAGACAGTGGTAGGTGACAGTTTATACAAAGGTGAAGCTTTATGTGGGATTTATTCTAATACAATATGGATGAAGTGAATGCCCATGCTAGCAGTGAATAAAACTAATGAAAAGGCTGAAGTGGGGGAACCAGGTTTAATGCTGAGTGAACTGGGTTCGAGACAGGGGACGGGCAGCTTGGGAAAAGAATTGTCAAGCTAGTCTAGTATATCGTCAGGTACTGTGAAAGGAGCGAAACGGCACATTTCTGGACAGTTAGAGTTGCAGACTATCCTAAGTAACTTCATGGGCGCGATGAATGGTGTGGAGGAAAGAATAGTAGAGAAAATGAACGGTACGAAAGGACGAATTAGAAGCGAACTGGAACAAAAAATCAGCACGGTAAATAACGATTTGGGGACTCTATAGTTAATAATGGCGCAGAAATTCGCGTAACACCGAGAGGAGTTTAGTGCAAGCCTAGAAAATCGCGTAAAGGAACTGCGACGGGAATTATGGAAACACAACAGGAACATACGGAAAGTGTTATCACAAGTAGTTAGGGCCAAAGGAGATAAGGCCACAGAGTGTGCAACGCAATTGCACAGCATCAGGACAAGAACACAAGCAGTAAAAGCTAGGTGTGACCTACATAGTGGAGAGCCACATATCAATTGTGGAAAACTCGTGCCAGCACTATGAAAGCACCAGGAATATACTGCACCAAAAAGTAGCCACAATATAAAAAAAAACCAATCAGAGCTGGTGAAAAGCACCCCGTAGTGCTCTGCGAGGTTCATTGCCCGCAGTACTGTCGTCGAACATCGAGAGGCTTGTGCTGGTATTCAGCGGTTTAATTGAGGATGCAAGGCCAATTATATTAATTACGTGAATGGAAAAATGCATGAAGAATTTTCCATATCGTGAAACAATGCGAGTGGAGTTGTTCTTGAGTCATCTTGTGGATCCCACAGATAATTGGGCACAGATCGCTTCAGATAATTGGGAAACACGTGACGATTTTAGGGCTGCGTTCATTTTGTGATTTTGGTCCCCTATGGTCCAAAACAGGCTATTCCATCATATCTACCAGAGAAGGTGCCGTACAGAAAATGGAGTATCCGTGTCGGGTTATGCGCCAGATAGTCGAGGAGAATTCTAATCTGGATAATGCCTTTACGCAAGCACGCCTGACACGCCACTTGGAGAAACGCCTGACACAATATATTCAAAACTCAGTGGTGACAGCAGAATTTGGCATGATAGTCATTTATAGCACTGCTTGTAAGGTTTGAAATGCAAGGCGACCAACGGATACGAACACAAGACCGTAACGAACGACACGACATTCACTCCCGCGATGAGGGGAAAGTATCTGTATTCAAGAACGGATGGAGTCGCATAGCCGAGAACGCTGGAGGGGGCGCGATATGGGGAAGCGTGCGGCTGAAAACGAGCAACAAGACAGTCATAAAATAGAGGATCACAGCACTACAGTGTTTTTGGCCCAATACAGACAAGAGGGACCAAGGTCAGGGTCATGCTGAGAGCAGGGCAGATCTCCAGGCACAATGATACGAGGTAGAAAATCAAATCCACGTCGCACAGATATGTAATCAGAATACGGAAAAATTAAAACGACTAGCTTCAAAGGTCAGATGCAGCTGTACATTAGTGAAGCTGAGGTGGACAAGCTTTGGGATTATCCTGCAGACGTCGGGTGGATGGACGCGGAAAAATCGCCGGTTCTGAATGTTGGAATCTGTAAGTATCCTTTACAAGCCATAATTGACACCAGAGCGGAAGTATCAGTAATGAAGCCATGAGCAGCTCTGTTTTTGATAAACTAGTAAAGTGCGGACATGAGAAAGACGTGGTTGTCCTGCCCACCACAGGGATCGCTTTAGTCGGCATAAACGGCGCCAAGATTAAGAGTATGCAATGTTAAGTAGTAGCGGTAATTGAAACGAGCGGAGTGAGCTTCCCGATGAATTTTATTGTAATGTAGAGTAATCGAAAGAAGGCGGATTGTGACCTGCTTCGTGCTGAGAACCGCAACATGAATTTTCAAAATGTTGTAACCCACCTCACGAGCTACTGCTATAGCACTAAGTTTTAACGTAAATCGTGACTATCTGCTAATCTCACCTGCAACCAGCTATATAAGATTCCTCGGGCACTGTCATTTTATGTACGTTTCTGGCGAAACATTTGACAAACAATGTAACGCTGGAATTCAGTATGTAGGTATTCATCTGTGCCAGTTTTTCTGGCACATTAATGTATGACAACATATTTCACTGCAACCCATTTTTATTTAACGAAAATAATATGAAGGAAAAATGATTTGTGTTCACGATGTTTACACAAGAAATGGTGTTCCTCGTTTATTGTTGAGAAGTTTTTGCGATCTTGCTTTCTTCGCAGAATTTTCTTTGCGATATATTGAACATGAGTAATATATAAAAGCATATTTGCTTTTTTATGAATTCCCATTGGTGAAGTTTTGTACGAAGTACAAAAGTTCTGAACATGAATTTTTTCATGTCCAGAACTTTTTGCGATGTTGAAACCACAGATTCGTAACAACGACGCTGAAGTATCTTCGAAGAGACACATTGTTTGTTCTGCTGTCGGGCTGTAGGGGAAGTTAAAAGCAGTATCAACTGAAGCAGATTGCACCTTTTTGTGCCTTTTCCTTCCTGAAGTGTGTCCGCTCCTGTCAGCCGAGGGGAATCTGCCCTCCGGATGTATTCTTTCTCACGCCTATCAAGGAAAACAAAAATCTTTTCCGGACCGGTGCTCTCACATTACATGAACAAATACGAAACGTAATGCACTCAGTTTCGTTTAGAGTTCTATTTTTTTGTTACTCCTCTTTCTAGAGAAAAGGCAGCGTCATTGCTACTTTTTTTTGTTTACGGACTAGTTTTCTGAAAATCCGTTCATTTCTCTCATAACATAAATGTAAAAAATGTAACACAGGTGAAACAGACTTTGCATTTGCAAGTTGCTCTCTTTTCTTATAAACGTATAGCTCTGACACTGTGCTGGCAACTGATGCAGCTTTTAAAGGGCTTGTTCTTTCTGCATGCTAAATTCCGTATGAACATAATATTTTACAACTTTTTCTGTTACTGGTTTTTCNAAAGGGCTTGTTCTTTCTGCATGCTAAATTCCGTATGAACATAATATTTTACAACTTTTTCTGTTACTGGTTTTTCACTCAAATATTTTCTCTTAGAAAAACTTATGCACAAAAGACGAGGAAAATATAAATCAAAATTTCAGCCAAGCAAAAGTGTAAGTTTATTGCGCACTTAATAACATCGCTTCTTAGAACCAATCACGTACGTATAAGTAAGTAGACAGACTAATAGAATGATTGTTAGGATACTTTCCAACCTGGNAAATCGGTTCGTGCGTTCTGGAGTTATAGCGTCAGGAAGGAAAACCCGACTTATTTTTATATAGTAGATAGCTCTGACACTGTGCTGGCAACTGATGCAGCTTTCANAAAACCCGACTTATTTTTATATAGTAGATAGCTCTGACACTGTGCTGGCAACTGATGCAGCTTTCAAAGGGCTTGTTCTTTCTGCATGCTAAATTCCGTATGAACATAATATTTTACAACTTTTTCTGTTACTGGTTTTTAACTCAAATATTTTCTCTTAGAAAAACTTATGCACAAAATACGAGGAAAATATAAATCAAAATTTCAGCCAAACAAAAGTGTAAGTTTATTGCGCACTTAATAACATCGCTTCTTAGAACCAATCACGTACGTATAAGTAAGTAGACAGACTAATAGAATGATTGTTAGGATACTTTCCAACCTGGAGGCGAAATATGGTTTCCATAGGCATGTTCAGAAACTTCCTTCGAGGTATCTAAACAAGTGCATAGGTTTCCTGATAAATTCCAAAAAATCGTTCCTCTAGAATAATATATTTGCCACTAAAGCCCGCCTACATAACATACGCTTGACTAAACATATTGTAAAAAAATTGCTTAAGTAAATTTGTAAGAAAATAAATCGGTAACAACTAGGAAAATACGGGTCCAAAAAATAACGCAATGCGTAAAGGTTTAAACTTTTCGGAATTGGAACATATTCTGAGAATACTTCTTTAGTGTTTGCTTCACGAATCACTGAGGTTCGAAAAAATTGCTTGAATGTTAGAGCCATATAAAAAAAGAATAATAAGTAATATCAGTAGTTTCTTATCTAATTCTTGTTTTCAAACATATATTATTAGGTAAAACTTTCCTATCGTGCACACGCGTAATGGGAAAGTTTAGGATTCTGGACATCCTACCAGCTCAATCAATTTGGACGTCGTCCTTCTGATATTTCTCTTCTTCCCCTCCTCATCCTAACCACACCTATACCACTTCCCACAACACTTCCTCCAAAATCATTCTCATTTTTTAGAAGCGCTGGCGTTTGAGGTTCTCTCAGCCTAAAATGATAACCGCTAAACCGATTTTGCTAAAACAAAAACATTCATTACCGACTATACTATTTTCTACACGCCACACTATTAGCAGTAAATACATAGATAAAATTACATCGTAACAAACATAAAATATCTATGACTTGTTATCGCGAAATTACAAAAATCGTGTCCATACTCAGTTTCATACATAACTAACAGTATATATTATATTCGTTTCACCCTCTTTGGGGTACGATGAAACAGTCATTTCTTTGAGTGTTGCTCCTTCCTTTGCACCCAGTACTTCTTCATTCTTTCAGATCTTCTTCTTCTCTCCTCATCTGAGATGATGGGTTTCGACCTTATTTTAGATTTTTCTTGGAACCTTATCCCTTCGTCTTTAAATTTTATCTGTACTGTTCTATCAAGTAATGACTTTTCTGTAATTTTTAATTCTCTTAAGTCTTTTTCAACTTATGTGAACCAATTAGGCTTCGTTTTGCGGTTACGGAAGAAATCAAAAATTTGTTTAGTTAATCTACATTATTAACTTAATATTTTTTTACGGAAACTATACCACTATAGCTACTTGTACCATACATAATTTTAGCGTTCTTGTTTAAAGATAAATAACAATTCAACGCAATACCCTAAAAATCATTCCCTCTCCATGTCCCATACTCAACATTACAATGATATTAAATAATTTATTCAACTCGTTTAATGAAAATATTTATTTAAATTTTATAAATTACTTTAAAAATACTGTAACTTATGGTAAATGTCCTTTTTATTAAGTACAGAAAAAAAATCATTTTAAAACTCCCTTTTCACCTGTGTCCCAAAAAATAAATCATTCCCTTACATTTTATTGACAGTTGAATTGTACTTTTAAATTCCACCATACTTTCCCGCGCTCATGGATTTTTAATAGTTGGCAATACTGGCAACGTAACAATATCATGATTGTTGCCCTACTTGAAGAAATTTTAATACACGAACTAATATTCGTTTAATTATTTAAGTGTTACATTTTCATCCATCATTCCTTCACCATATACTTAAAGAAAGTAATTATTTTATTTTGTTATAATTTTTTTTTCTTGCATGTTTTAGGAGGTAAAAAATTTGCTTCCAATTACAAAGCAAAGTGAGGTTATTTACAACTGTTTGTTGATTATGTTTGATTTCGTCATTCCCTCGCCATCATTCCCTCATTTAAATTTTAAATGAGTGAATTATAATTTATGAGTGAATGATGTATCATTCTTATACTAGATTAATTGTAATAAATACATTGAAGAAATTGTATTTTTGGTTTAGTATGACATACTTGCTTTCCATGTTTTAGGTTTTTGGCTTTGAGAATCATGTTAACAAAAAAGAAGCTTAACGAAACAGAAGCTAAAATTAAAATAAAAGAATATAATAGACAACGCAGAGAAAGAATGAAAGCAGTGCCTGAAACTTTAAAAAAACTCTGTGAGAATGAAAGGTTTAAGTATTTGAAGAAGAAATAAAAGGGACAAGTAAAATAGGTGTCTGTTATGAGTTCGAGAGAAAGAAGACAGAAGAAAAAGCAGTGAAGAGTGAAGAGTAAAAGTTTCAGGGATAAAAAGTCACGAGCACGCCAAAACTTAAAAAGATCATTAGACGAAACACCATCTCCTAGTCCAGAGTCAATAATTGATCAAGTTAACATTAACAATGTTAATAATGAGACAATGGCTGCTCGTAGAAGACGGCAATAAAGAAACCGTAGAGCAATAATGCTCAAATTTCCAAATTAGAGAAAAAGTTAAATGAGACAAAAAGGATGAGTGAAAATGTCAGAAGAGGTGTTCCAGAGAAGCTAACAAAATTGATCCATCTTCCCCTCAAGCTAAGGAATCGTCGCTTTTGAAAAATATAAAGGTTCCGCCGATAGCGAAAAAAAAAAAACCTTTTATCAGAAGTTCTTACTAAGCAATTTGAGGAAAGTTATAATACTCTAGGAAACAAACACAAAGAGATGAAGAAATACTATGACATATTCTATGCAAATCTCTTAAAAAATAATAAATTACTGTCTTTGTCAAGAACGTTTTTTAAACATGACACTTACCAAAGAGGTGGTCTTCGGAAAGTAAATGGGATACTAAAATTTACCCTGGTGAAGTAATTTCAGTTTTTGAAGATGGAGTAAAGGTAAGATGTATGAAAAAAAAAAGTATGGAGATGGCCAGTAATAAAAGATGATGAGCTATATTCTTGGGAGTCGATATTACAAAAGATTAAAGAGTCACAGTTAATTTAAAAAAGGGGTTGTTATTCTGTGGTATAAATGAATAATCTCTAATTAAATTTCGAGTCATTAAAATTAAGAATATAAACAAACAAAATTAAACTTCTAGTTCAACAAGTGCCAGTATTATTTTTATTTATCTCAAGAAGATTTAATGTTTATGCTATCAGTTTTTTTTTTTTTGCGAATCAAATTAGTTTTTTAATCTTAATGAATTTAGGTAAGATAAAACTCGTTATGAGTTAAAATACTAATAATTAGTTTATAGAAGTACTAGAGATCTCAGTAATTAAAAAAATGCCTACACAAATGTTAAAAAACAAAAGTTTGTAATTTATAAATAAATTTATATTTTGAAAATTTAATGATTTACTTTTTGATTCAACCATGCACTCTCTAATATAGAAATGATATTAAAAAAGTAATTCCCTCACTTGAACGACCATTCCCTCATTATTGGTTTTTTTCATTACATCTTTTTTATTGAAACTAAGAAAAGTTGGGGACCACCTAGTCAGTTGAGATAAGGCACTTATGTACTATATGATTTATATACCAAATCGTCAATTCCATCAACTTATATTATTTTTATCTAGCAAGGTCATTTTTCTCAATTTCTTGAGAATTAGCACTATTCATTTTAAGCTGTAAGAAAATGAATCCAATATATCAGAGCATTAAACAACTTAATCTGATTAACTGTATACTCACTTTTACCCAAATAGGACGGCCTTCGCTACGTNTTGCACCAGCGATTTTCTTGTGAATACGAAGAATACTGTTGACGAAGTACAGGCGATTTATTTAATACCCACTTTCCTGCTTTGCATATAGTTAAAATAATGTGAATGCGTGCATTGATAATAAATGGAAGTCGGGTGGAATGGGAGGGTTGGTGACAAAAATAATCAAGCATAGCGAAAACCTTCCAAGGTGCATTAGATTCAGTATATAGTTAAGGCCTATTCATAATGAAGCTAACATCCGGGCACGTAAAGTTAACTTTGAAGTAACACTATTTCAAAATGATGACAAATATTGGAGCTGTGTTCACATTGGAGTTAAAGCCAATTGACGATGAAACTAATACATGGGTCTCTTTGCCACGATTTTGTATTATCGATACATCCATTTACATGGCGCATAACAGTGATTTCACTTTGAACTGTGGTGTAATGTAAAGTGGCGCTAAGTCCAAGTTTACATGTGATAAGCTGAACCAACTTCAGCAGAGGTAACATAGTGAACACCAGTCAAAGTGAAGAAACGATTTGTCGTCTTTTGTTTTCTGTCTTTATTTCCATTCGTACCAACTTCCGGCGGTACTGTTTGTTGTGTTATGGCATCATATGAGAAATTTATCTGAATGTGTCTGAAGTTTAAATTTTCATTTCGTTTATTTCGTTTGTGCATAATCACGCGCCAAATTGTGGGACAGATTACATTACAGATTAGGTTATCATGAGCACACGTACGAAGAAGAGTGAGTGAGTGAGTGAGGTTAGTGGGGCGTGTCGGCAGCAAGGCTATAAGCGCCCGCGTGTAAAAATTAAAATATAAGGCGTAAAAAAAAGAAACAAAAGTCAAAACAAAAGGTAAAATAATCTGTACGGGAGATACACGCATAAGAGAAACGGCAAAACAAATAGGTGCAAGAGCACAACAGATGTCAGAAAAACATCAAAACATGGTAAAGGGATATCAAACACGTTAGAAAGACATCAACAATATGTTAAAAAATCATCACATGTTAAAAATTCAACATGATAAAAAGACGACTAAATGTATTAAAAAGACGTTTCTCCGCTACATGTTAAAAAAAAATACTACAATACGTTAAAAAATCACAAAACGTTAAAAAGACGCACAGCATGTAAAAAAGGGGAAGTAAGGCGTTCAAAGACGTTTTGTCCGTGAACGTTTTAGCCAGCGGCCTGGCTATACATGGGCCACTCCAGCATAATGTGACGAACAATCAGAGGAGAGTAACAGGTATACGAAAAAGTGACTCAACAAGTGCTTATGTGTATAATTACTTTATACTATTCAAATACACAAGTTTAATACCACAAACATATATGGTAGCCTCGCGTTACGATTTCTTTAATAGCGTGGCTTCGTTAGCTCCAGCGTGAACGCAACTAAGATTTTTTTAACTAATTGTCACAGGTGCACACAAACAGTGATGGACTTCAACATAAAGTTAACTTCAATGTGAACTAGCCCTTATGCATGCGTTGCAATGAGGTGAAGTTTAGTCTGTAATTCAGCATGTCCAAAAAGTCTTTCTATGATTACAAACTTAATTTATATCCGCTATATGTAACTGACGCCAAAATGTTGACAAACTAATCAATTTTTTTGTTGCAGGTTTCAGTAACGTGGTTGTAGTGTAGCAGTTGCAGTGTCCAGGAAACCGGGCATGTTCACGAATCAGGGGAAATCTCAGTGCGTCCTCTGGTACCACGAGACCCGATCACCAATAACAGTGCAGAGGAACTTTCTTTTAGACAACGTATGGAAAGATGCCGTCCGAAGTCAAAAGCATTAAGTCGTGGTAGAACAAGTTCAAAAACACAGGATCTGTTGCTGACGTACTGACAACAGGTCACCCATCAACCTAGGCTAAAAGGGTGGAAGCAGTGAGACAGTCTTTTGTGCGAAATCACAAGAAATCAATGCGTAGGGCTTCATGTGAACTACAGATGCCAAAAAGGTATCTTCATGATAGCTTACACGAATGATTTTTATTTAGTGCATACAAAGTACAAATTGTTCAGGCTTTGTTTCCCAATGACGCCACGAGTCGGTATGACTTTGCAGTCGAAATGTTATTACGTACTGAAGGGCGATAATGGCTATCTCAAACGTGTTGCTTTTTTGACGAGGCGACCTTTATTATTACTGATGTAGTGAACCAGCATAACGTGCTTATTTGGGGTTCAGAGCCTTCTGGTGAAAGATAAAGAGTGTACTACAGGTAGCACAAAGGTGAATGTTTGTGTGCGCTTTCGCATGACAAAATTATCGGATCATTCTTTTTTCTCTGAGGGAACCATCATATCTCCAGTGTATCTAGACATGTAGCAATTGTTTGCTGTTCCTCGGTTTCTTGAGTATCACCCATATGTCATTTTTCAACAAGACAGTGCACCGCCTCATTGGGGTTTGGATGTTCGTGCCTATCTTGATACGACTTTTCCTGGACGATGGATCGGTCGTGATGACCCGACTTAGCCTTCACGCTCTCCTGACATAACCTGACATATCAAGGACAATTTCTACAGAACTCCTGTAGCAGATCTTTTTTTAACTCTGCATCAACGGATATCCACAGTCATTGCATCGATCCCTCCTGAGCTGTTGGCTAATGTATGGACAGAAATTGAATATCGACTAGATGTGCTACTTTCTACCAAGGGTGTTCACATGGAGATTTACTAATGTGTTGTCCTTTTGCAACAAAAAACTGGTTAGTTTACAAACATTTCGGCATCGGTTTAACATATATTTCTTACATATTGTGGATATAAATAAAATTTGTTATCAGGAAAATACTTTTCGGAAATCTTGTATTTTGGTAGAAAAAATTGATTATTTTTCTTTATGTTTAAAATATTTGCTTATTTCGTGTTTCTTAAGGTTGAATTTTATGTGCATTTTAGCTTTTAGTGTACTGTGGAGTAAATAATATGCATAGTCTATAACNGTTTCTTAAGGTTGAATTTTATGTGCATTTTAGCTTTTAGTGTACTGTGGAGTAAATAATATGCATAGTCTATAACTAATTAAATAGACTATATCCACTGCCGAAAATAAGTCCAATGCAAAGAAATTAAAAGGCAAACAAAAATCGTAGAACACGAACAACAAAAAGCTAGAAACCATAGCAGAACCTATAAGGCAAATTCACGAAAGGCAAAACTCTGGACCAAAACNACGAACAACAAAAAGCTAGAAACCATAGCAGAACCTATAAGGCAAATTCACGAAAGGCAAAACTCTGGACCAAAACAATCATATGCAGCACCTACAATGAACACAATTAAGGAAAATATAATTTCCTGGTCAGGTTATAAGGACAAAAATCCAAAATAATTAAACGCTAAGAAAAAACACACAGAACGACACACTGTAAAACAAACAAAAAATCAAATTTCAGAAGAGACAGCAGGACAATGAAAATCGAAAAAATTACAAAGATGATAGTTACGACGAGTAAAGACAGGAAAGTACTATTATTCAATTTCCTATGCATATGTAAAATCATAAAAAATATTTAAACATGGCAAAGTCAGAGAAACGATATACTGCAATACTGAAACTAAGGGAGAAAAAAAAACNCATAAAAAATATTTAAACATGGCAAAGTCAGAGAAACGATATACTGCAATACTGAAACTAAGGGAGAAAAAAAAACCTAACTCAGAAAGACACGACACGACAAAAAAAACGAAAATTCAAAACTGGCAGTAAAACAAGACTTCACAGGCACAATAAACGAAATCAGGAAACGTTTTGATCGCCTGCAANAAATTCAAAACTGGCAGTAAAACAAGACTTCACAGGCACAATAAACGAAATCAGGAAACGTTTTGATCGCCTGCAATTGTGGAACACATCCAACGTTTCACGTGAGGAAGGTGGCAGATTCGAAGCCCCAAAATGTCGTTAAGTCATATTTCGTGAAGTTGCTAAGTTCTGAAGTTTCGTCATCATTGTCTAGTTTCGTCCTCAGAGATGTTTTTCTTTCAGTTTTGCTGTTAGTTGTTTCTATAAATTTTCGTCGTGTTTATTTTCGGTCATTCTTTCCAACGTGTTAGTTTAGACGCTCACGCAATTGTTATAGATTTTTCTTCTGTGCTACTGATATATGGAACAGCGGCCCTGTTTTGCCCCTGTAGACGTAAATCGTCTTTTGAGAATGTTCAGGCCTCCCGTTAAGACAGTTTTGGTAAACTTGTTGACTATTTTTATTCAAATCTATTAAATACAATAAAGTAATAATTCTTTTGCATGTCGAACGAATATGTGGACGTGTATTTACACCTGGAAAAAGGTATAAGTAAGCGCACTTAGTAAAAACTATGAAGAGTAGTGTCCACCGAAAGAAACGAAGAGCATTTATATGCTATTTAAGTANTAAGCGCACTTAGTAAAAACTATGAAGAGTAGTGTCCACCGAAAGAAACGAAGAGCATTTATATGCTATTTAAGTAATTCTTGATTTTCTAAATTCCAACAAGAACACTTTGATTAAAATCTAAGGTGATGCTTTGGACGCATAAATATTTTAATACAGCAGTTTAAATTTGCATCGTGGTAGACTACACAATCGTCTGAAAGGCTGACTCCAAAGCTTTCGTTTATAGGTTCATCCATCAGTTGAACTTATTTTTAGCTTACTTTCCGAATTATCGAATGGAAGAAAGGTTTATGATATCACTTTCTTGTCTGTGTGCCTGTGTGTATACATACATATATACACATATATATATACACTGAAGAGCCAAAAAAAATTGTATAGGCGTGCGTATGCAAATAACAGAGGTATGGAAGCAATCAGAGTAACACGATGCGGTCAGCAGCTAGATCGGCTACTGCTGCTACAATGGCAGGTTAACAAGATTTAAGTAAGTTTGAACGTGGCGTTATAGTCTGCGCACGAGAGATGGTACATAGCACCTCCGAGATAGCGATAACATTTGGATATTCGCGTACGACCATTTCACGAGTTTACCGTGAATATCGGGAATCCGGTAAAACATCGCATCTTCGACATCACTACGGCCGGAAAAAGATCGTGAAAGAACGGGACAAACGACGACTGACGAGAATCATTAAACGTGACAGACGTGCAACCCTTTCTCAAATTGGCGCAGATTGGATTTGTGGACTGCCCTGCAGGATTCATGGTGTGAATTGCCTCCTACATACCTTCAGACATTAGTCGCGTTCATGCCACGTCGTCTTACGGCACTTCTGCGTGCTCGGGGTGCCCTACACGATATTAGGCAGGTGTACCAGTTTTTTTGGCTCTTCAGTGTATGTGCCGGGTGAGTCGCCCGCGCTTATTTTTTCGTATCTGTGCGACCCGCACACAATAGTGCCCATATAACATAACATAAATCGTAGCAGTACTCCACGTGTGATTTAAATCGTTGTCGTAAGGAGTGAACGGATAGTGTTATGTCAGCAATTCGTAGAGAAGCAGTCACTTTTCAAACAATGCACGTCTGTTTATTGTGTTGAAACAGATAATTGCTATGTTCACTGAATATGTTGGTACGTGACGATTGCGTCCTTAGTAACACACATCTGTCTCGCTTCGAGCCATTGTTTCTTCATATGGCACAAAAATACTGTCACTCCTTGCTGTATTGACGAAAAGACATCAACGCGCAGGTATTGTTATGTAGCGATTCTCTATTTTCGCGCCGCTGATTTGTGCAGGCTGACAATGGCAACGAATGTTCTGATAGCAGACGAGGCGCCATAGAGTACGTACATTGCACGGAACTCGGGCTAAGCAAGAGACAATTATTTTACAGCTGAGCAGATGTTGTGTTAAGAGGGTAATATTGTGTGCGGGTTGCATATATACGGAAAAATAGGCGTGGGCGACTGACCCGGTGTGTGTGTGTGTGTGTATCTCCTAAAAAACTATTGAATACGAGAACCTAATTTCACCTAGCTTGGTACACACATAGTACTTAGCAACTATATCCTACTTCTATGGTTTTTGACCATGCCGGATGATTCCTTTTTTTTTATGATGGCCATTTTAAAATTCCGGGTGTTTTGTCATATTTCGGGAACCGTTCAACCGATTTAAACCAAATTTGTTATGTTAACAGTGGATAAAAATGTTTGAATTTAGATATGGATAATGCTGTTGATACGTTATTTGGAAGATAGCACTACATGAAAAAATAAAGCTTTCATGTTATATCTCAAAAACCACTGAACCAAATCTCGATCAATGTCATACTTAAGTATATATATGATATTACATATAAACTAAGCACTTATTTTCCAAATGATGGCTGTACAAATATTTTAGGTTTATTTGGTACATCCACCATACCGTTCGGCCAATTTCGTCAAAACATTGTATGCTGAAAGTATTTCTTATATATACCTACAAATGTCTACTTTTGTGCGCCATTTTGTAAGAGTGTCACATGAAATAAATTTTTTATGTTCTCTGGGGGAAAAAAACAACAGATTCCTACCAAATTTGGCAAATAAGTAGCACTATGTCAGGTCATACAAATTTAATAAGTTTTAAGTGAGTCTGCCACTTATTTTGAAAATGGCGGCCATATAAAAATTCGAGTTTAGTGTGCCATATCAACGAAATTATGAAAAAAAATTTTAACTCAACTTTGTATGCTGGCAGTATATATGTATTGCAATCATCAAATGTGTCTCCACGAAGCCTCATCTCTCAGCCAATTTGTAAGGTAGCAAAACGCGAAAAATTACAGTTTTAAGTTATATCTCGGCAACAATCGACCGATTCCTACCAAATTTTGCGAAGAAGTTGTACTATGGTATGCCATACTAATTTATATATTTTAATTCGGCCAAACTCATTATTTTCAGAATGGCTGCTGTATAAACATTTTAGCTTAGTATACGAAACTATGTAACCAACTATAACATAACTTTGAATACGGTCAGTATCTATGCAAGTATCAAATAAGCTAATACAGAAATAANGCTAATACACAAATGATTTTATTCATAATTTTGTAAGATAGCGCCACGTGCAAAATTAAGCTTTAATTATGTCCTATCTCGAGAAACAATTATATGCGACAATATATACTTTTCTATTCCATTCAAATATGTAGTCACATATGACTGCTAGATTTACAGAAAATTCACATTTAGAAGGTAGATACAAATACGAGAAGAAGTATCTCTGCTGAGGCGAGACTTGCAATTACACAAAGGTGGGTATTATTTTTATGTATAACAGGTGTTTTCTTAAGAGTGTCTTGGACATAGTTTTCATTTACTGAACAAATGGTATCACTACAATTCCCTGGCAAACTATNGTTTTCTTAAGAGTGTCTTGGACATAGTTTTCATTTACTGAACAAATGGTATCACTACAATTCCCTGGCAAACTATAATTTATTTAATAACTCCAAGTCATTAAATATATTTTTCAAGATAATGAACTAATTTGGGCGGTAAACATAAGTCAGTAGGAAGTATTGTAAAATAAATAAGTAAACTAAATCTTCATCTACTTTATGTACCTAGGCAGGATAAAGCTCTGTCTAAAATACATTTTACAGAACAACACATTCAAAATTATTGTTACAATTTTAATAAAACTATTAACTATAAGTAAATGAGGACTGCATTATTCCTTCACAGTTAAAGTGACCAAGAGACACGTACCAACACAATTTAGTGCCTCTTTTCCAAGATAATAACCTACATATAGTGTTTCACTTGCAAAAATTGTACTGTGCATTTAAGTAACATGCATGGTGTGTTTCTGAATGTCAGAAAAGGTTTTCACAGATGCTTGATATGTCATACTACGGGGATACTGCTGAGGAAGCTGCTGCTGACGACCCAGCAGATAAAGTCTGATTTTGGAGAGGTTGATGGGGTTGAATCAAATGCGAAGATCCTGAAGACGAATGAGGCACATAGTTGTAAGACAGATTGGTGACTGGTGTGAATTGTTGCTGGCGTTCGCCAAAGAATGTGATCGCGTTACCGCTAGGGCGTGGGTGATAATAATAGGGCGGAGCTGTGATGACTGATGAAGGGTGGGGACTACATCGGCGACCAGCAACTGACATCTGCTTGAACTTTTTCAGGATGTTTATAAATTCGCCTTGAACCTCCAGTTTCACATCATCCTGCAGACGGTTAAAGTACGGCAGCAGGCTAGGTAGGTAAGAAGTGCTTATCGCTATATTCGTCTGTACATGCATTTCTCTTCTCAATATTTCTTCTGAGTGACTCAAGGAGCTCGCGTACTTCCGTGTCTAATGGCGTATTATTTTCTTTTCTTAGAAGAAGGTGCCAAACATCCAGCTGCTACTGATGCATCTGTTGTGTGAATGTCTTAAGTTTGCTCTTCCGCTGCTTTGGTTTCCCATACTGGCAACAAGAACTTTAGCTGTTTATAAAATATTTACATACTCTTTTCTTCCATCAGCTGCAGAACCAGACGTACTTTTATTCTGTTTTGCAAGTTTTTCCTTTCAAACCACATGCNCTCTTTTCTTCCATCAGCTGCAGAACCAGACGTACTTTTATTCTGTTTTGCAAGTTTTTCCTTTCAAACCACATGCATGAGCCATATGGGGGGGAAAACCTGTCACAAAAAAAAGGTAATATACAACTACCGGTTGTCAAGAGCGGGACTCTACTTCGAATGCTCTTTCGGAATACTTACAAATAAATGGCGCGTCTTTCACAGAGCATTGGATGTAACAATTCAAAATGCCGAAACTATTCTCGAACATCTTGCATAGCACACANCTCTTTTCTTCCATCAGCTGCAGAACCAGACGTACTTTTATTCTGTTTTGCAAGTTTTTCCTTTCAAACCACATGTATGAGCCATATGGGGGGGAAAACCTGTCACAAAAAAAAGGTAATATACAACTACCGGTTGTCAAGAGCGGGACTCTACTTCGAATGCTCTTTCGGAATACTTACAAATAAATAGCGCGTCTTTCACAGAGCATTGGATGTAACAATTCAAAATGCCGAAACTATTCTCGAACATCTTGCATAGCACACACCTTTGTGAGAGAAAGGGATGGTGTTGACTTCGACAGCACTCTGAACGTCATGGGAACCACTGACACAACCTGGTAAAATGCGATCATCTATTAACAGTCCAAGAAATGTTTTCGGGTTTACTTTTCTAGTGATGAAGGATCGGTGCCGTGGCAGCTATGAACAGCAAACGATATCAATATAATCTGACTATCACTAAGCTTATATATGAATAATGTGTGCGTTTCTTGTTCACAGGATATTTGCCGTGGCGAAATGAGTGCTGTATCAGTGGGCTATTTTATGCAACAATATATTTTTTGCGCTAATGTATTAATTTTTATTGTGACTTTCCTTTTGTTATGCTACTGTAATCATTTAATAACTGTTTTGTGATAATAATGTATTTTGTTATATTTATTTGTGTGTATCTTAATTATTTAATTGCAACTGTGTATGACGATATCTACTACATTGTAAGATGAGCATTTACTGAAATGCACGATAATGATAAGAAACCAACTAAACAAATTCATGTAATATGCTACTGGATAAACAATTTTTTCGAAAAGAGTTCGTATTGTAAGAACCAATACTTACNAACGTCACCGTAGTTTTTTTTGTAAGAACCAATACTTACCTGCTTTATTTTTATGTGCACTATCCATGTCTTTGAAGTTCTCAACAAATATTTCGCATTATTCTTCCCACGCCTTTCCATTTTTACTTTTATTACTATATTCACCATACCCAGAGTCTCAAAGCGCTGCCCTTGATTCAACTTCGATTTTTAATGGGTCTGTCGCAATCAAACGCCATCCTAAACACACCAGGTAGGTACGTACGTACGCAATGACCTACAGATACTGACAGTCGCTTGAGCGCGCTGCTGTAAGTTATCCGTAAGGTTTCACGCGACATGACGCCACGACCCGTCACGGGGACTCGCGTCTGCTGGTTACAGTCGCGCGACCGAGACGCTCGTTGTAGAGCGTTTGCGGGGTTCCTCACCACTGTCATGTTATACTATGGCCACTGCCATCGTATACACTGAAGAGCCAAAAAACTGGTATAGGCGTGCGTATGCAAATAACAGAGGTATGGAACCAATCAGAGAAACGCGATAAGGTTGGCAGCTAGATCGGTTACTGCTGCTACAATGGAAGATTATCAAGATTTAAATGAGTTTTAACGTGGTGTTATAGTCTGCGCACGAGAGATGGGACATAGCATCTCCGAGGTAGCGATAACATTTGGATGTTCGCGTACGGCAATTTCACGAGTGTACTGTGAACATCGGGAATTCGGTAAAACATCACATCTTCGACATCGCTGCGGCCGGAAAAAGATCGTGAAAGAACGGGACAAACGACGACTGACGAGAATCATTAACCGTGACAGACGTGCAACCCTTTCTCAAATTGGCGCATATTTCAATACTGGGGCATCAACAAGTGCCAGCGTACGAACTAATCAACGAACCATAATTGATATGGGCTTTCGGAGCCGAAGACCCACTCGTGTGCCGTTGTTGACTGCATGACACAAAGCTTTACGGCTCGCCTAGGCCCGCCAACACCGCCATTGGACTGTTGATGACTGGAAACATGTTGCCTGGTCTGACGAGTCTCGTTTCCAATTGTATCGGGTGGATGGACGTGTACGGGTATGGAAACATCCTCATGAATCCATGTACCCTACATGTCAACAGGGGACTGTTCAAGCTGGGGGAGGATCTGTTATGGTATGGGTCGTGTGCAGTTTGGTGTCAAATGGGACCCCTGATATGTCTAGATACGACTCTGACAGATGACAGATACGCAAGCATCCTGTCCGATCACCTGCATCCATTCATGTCCATTGTGCATTCCGACGGACGTGGACAATTCCAGCAGGACAATGCTACACCCCACACGTCGAGAGTTGCTACCGAGTGGCTCCAGGAGCACTCTTCTGACTTTAGACACTTCCATTGGCCACCTAAATCACCAGACATGAACATTATTTAGCATATCTGGGATGCCTTGCGACGTGATTTATAATATATATATAGAATATCAAGGCCTACGATATGAGACTTTGAAGCGCCTGCGTTTGCTAACTAGCATATTAAAAGCAAAGTATGATACAAAACATTAACTCACAACCGAGACATTATTTATGACACCCCTATTATAGTGGGTCTTCTGGACAACACGGAATTCTTAATATTTTCTCTTCGCATTATTCTGGTTTTCTACGAGATCCACTGCAATGTAGTATATCCAAAATAATGTTTCGTTTGATGAGTTATCCCGGGATAATGGGCCCATTGCAAGAATCCTTCGAAGAACAGCAAGCTTTAACCCCTCCTCCAGTCTCCACTTCCATTATTTCAACACTACAAACATATGCAATTGCACAATGACACAATCGCACATGTGGAATCTCCTTGAAGGTCTAGATGCTGCTGCTGCCACCCGTACAAACCGCATGCAGTATGTAAATCGCGTACACAGTGTAAAAGTGCGCATGCATTTGTCGCATCAGTCAGTGGTGTATGGCTCCCATTTACCATGTGCGATTGTGATCCGTCAACACTCTATCTTTTCCTCGCGTAGTTGACTAGAAACTGCCGCAAAGAGAACTGCTCGGCCCCACAGACTGAATATGATGTACACTGAGTTTCGCGTTCTGCGCATATACCATTGCATTGACCAACACCACACCAATACAACTGTCCACGTCACGTTGTCAACAGTGATGAACGTGGTTGTATGTCAGTTTTCAAAATACAAGCTCTCCTATGTGATTAAAATACTTTTACCAATTTGAATTTAATCGATTGCATTAAGAGTTGGTTAGAGGAAGTGTTCAAATATCTCACATCACTTGCTTACATAAACGTAAACTTGTATTTTGTTTCAGTTAATTAATTATATGAGGATAATGCTATCATCTTTTAGGTTAAAACTAACTGCAATTGTTACTTATTATTTAAGAAAAATTGATTTAAATAAATTCTTTTTGTATGCAAAACCAATTTCATTTTTTAATATAATCACATTTAAATTCGTTTAGGGCTCCTTTATTCCAGTCGTGGTATAGCCCTAAAATTAAGATAATAATGAATGTACGTAATTTATGTGATTATCCAATAGCTTGTTTCTCTTAAAATTATTGTTGGTATTACTGGTATTTAAAAATAGAAAATTAGGAACATTACCGCGATTAAGAAGAATTCTTGATTCTCAAATGCTATCTATGTCGTTTATGAAAGTCGTATTGGTAGAAAATCAATCCATGTTAGGTGAGGAAGAGTGACCAAATCACATCTCTAGCGCGCACTCAACCCCAATTTCTTTCTAAGCTCGGCCCAGGCACTACGCTCAGCGAGCGAGGAGCAATAGGCCGAGGAGATACCTGCGACGACGGCCACGGAGAAGTGATTTGTGCGGCAGCAGCCAGCTGCGCGTGCGGAAGGCAGTCTGCGCGAGGAAACAAACCGCTTCACGAGCCGGCGATAATGCTTCAACCCCTTAGCCCTGGTCCTCAACCCCGCCCGGCACGGCGCTCCGGAACACACGCGGCACCAGGGCCATCGATCCCCGCCCGCGCTGCATCGACGTCACGCCGAGTAATTGCAGCCATCCGTCTGAGGACTGTAAGACGTCCGGCCGACAGGCCGTTAATCTGGCCCCGTGTTTCGGATCCCTTCCATAACGTGCTTTATTTGCCGCTCCTCAGTATCCACGTCCTCCTATCTCGCACTTCTTTAGACCTCTCAGGCCGCTTCTTTTACTTCAGTACAGCAATGGTACAAGCCCAAATCCTGTTGCTTGATGATGCAGTATACCGTAAAGAAGCCGTAAATGGTATTTTAAAGACGTAGTTCTCTCATGGCTAAACTTTCAATAAACATACTCTGTATATATTTTTTACGAAATTGCTTTTGTTATTGTGTTCTTTAATATGCCTTTAAAATTTCCCATAAATTTTCCTATTGCTAGTGAACTCCATGGCTAAGCACTCTAAATCATTACTCTCGGAACACAAGGTATCGAGTTCTGGTGCCCGCTAAACCATTAATGTTATATATAATTCATTTCTCTCCTATTTCCATAGTAACCTACCAGCATTAAGAAAAGTCGTTAATTAGTAACAGTTTTAAATAATTCATATATTTAAAGTAAACAAATTTGTGTACAGAAAAAAATCATTTTTGAGTGGGACTTGTAATTTTCCTTGCAGGCTGTAATTTTTGTGCATCTAATTGGGACTTAACACCACATAACTATGCAGCAATGGAGTCCAAGGTACATGGGCCCCTATTCAGTGCTTGAAGGGCGACTCATAACTATGATGAGCCGCATATGATTTGTTTAGCTAGGATAACTCCATTGAATCTAAGGCGACACCTCCTCATGCAGTAAATAATGCGGGAATTTCGGCAACAGCGTTAATGCAGCCGCCTGACTATAGGCCATTCACGGTTACTTCACACTTTTCTGAAGCCCTGCTAAAGTTATACTTCCAGGATATTCCTCCGCCTTATGCAAATAAAGCTTAACCAAGTCTAGAAAACAACACCAAAGAGGCAACGCACCGCATTCATGCGCACTCAGTGTAATAATATTTTTCATAAGAACTATTTATTGCTAGGCATTACCAACACACCTATTTTCACCCTGTTTTTATTCATATTAATTATAATTAAAATATTATAATAGTCAAAATATAAGTGAAAGTTCAATATAATATAGTATAAGGTATTTTTATGTTAATATAAGTACACCGAAGAGCCAAAAAAACTGATACACCTGCCCAATATCGCGTAGGGCCGCACGCAGAAATGCCACAAGACGACGTGGCACCGACTCGACTAATGTCTGAAGGTATGCAGGAGGCAATTCACACCATGAATCCTGCACAGCAATCCACAAATCCATAGGAGTGCGAGGCGGTGGAGATCTCTTCTGAACAGCACGTTGCAAGGCATCCCAGATATGCTCAATTATGTTTATGTCTGGTGATTTAGGTGGCCAATGGAAAAGTCTAAAGTCAGAAGAGTGCTCCTGGAGCCACTCGGTAGCAACTCTCGACGTGTGGGGTGTCGCATTGTCCTGCTGGAATTGTCCACGTCCGTCGGAATGCACAATGGACATGAATGGGTGCAGGTGATCGGACAGGATGCNGAGTCGTATCTAGACGTATTAGGGGTCCCATTTCACACCAACTGCACACGCCCCAAACCCTAACAGAGCCTCCACCAGCTTGAACAGTCTCCTGTTGACATGTAGGATCCATGGATTCATGAGGATGTCTCCATACCCGTACACGTCCACCCGCCCGATACAATTGGAAACGAGACTTGTCAGACCAGGCAACGTGTTTTCAGTCATCAACAGTCGAATGGCGGTGTTGGCTGGCCCAGGCGAGGCGTAAAGCTTTGTGTCGTGCAGTCAACAACGGTACACAAGCGGGCCTTCGGCTCCAACAGCCCATATCAATGATGGTCCGTTGAATAGTTCGCACGCTGGCACTTGTTGATGCCCAGCATTGAAATCTGCGCCAATTTGAGAAAGGGTTGCACGTCTGTCATGGTTAATGATTCTCGTCAGTCGTCGTTTGTCCCGTTCGTTCACGATCTTGTTCCGGCTGCAGAGATGTCTAAAATTTCATGTTTTACTGGATTCCCGATATTCACGGTACACTTGTGAAATGGTCGTACGCGAAAACCCAAATTTTATCGCTACCTCGGATATGCTATGTCCCATCTCTCGTGCGCCGATTATAACACACCGTTAAAACTCATTTAAATCTTGATAACCTGCCATTGTAGCAGCAGTAGCCGATCTAGCTGCCGAACGCATCGTGTTACTCTGATTGGTTCAATGCCTCTGTTATTTGCATAAGCATGCGTATACCAGTTTTTTTGGCTCTCCAATGTATAAAACGCTTGTGATACATGACAAATTTGGATACAATCGAGCACTTCATACATGGGGAGATTTTTCAAAGGTTTGGTTCAAAAAGTGCGAAGAAACCGCGAATAGACTGTAGCATGTTACGTCATCCATGCGCCCAACAGGCATAACAGTCCACGAAATCTTCAGCGACGAAGCTGCAACGTTTCTTACTCTATGTGTCGCTCTCTAATCAAGATGTCGATAACGTGTTTTCCTGGGTTGCGCTCTCACTCTGACACACAGAGCTACGCTGTTAAAAACTTATTTATAGTCACGGACATTTTATTTCAGAATGGGCATAATAATGGAAAACATAACTGAGCTCCGTAAATACAAAATACGGAATATATCCGTATTTTCTGTGGCTTCGGGTTTCGAGAGCAAACAATGCCCGTCCACGCGAAGAGTTTTTCGTCACTTAAACCAAAAAATGACTTTCTCCGGCTGTTAAGATATCCACGTCACTTATACCTACTCCTTCACATATTAAAAAGTAACACAATATATCTTTAACAGCAACACTTGAAACTCAAATATTACTGGAAATTTAAAAAATTACGTGTGCCACATTTTTAGAAATACGATTTATAAACAACAATACTCCTAATATTAGTTTCGTGTTCAAATCCATATTATAAATATTTCCAACCTTTTTTTATTTTAATACACAGTAACACGTCTGCATAATAAATTGAAAATATTGTCCTAATTTTTCTATAATCCGGAAAAACATAAAAATTAACTGGCAAATATTTGCAGAGGCTCATTGAATTCACAGAAAGTTCTGTGGAATTTACGAAAAGTCTGTTATTGAGAAAGCGACCTATCCGACATTTTATAGAGATTCGTGAATAATATTGTATCTGTATTTTTCCGTAATCTCACGGGAAATTTTTGTTGTGGTGTATTTATTTTAAAACAGGCACAGCGCCACTGCAGTACTTTCTTGAAGGTTAGCTTGAATTATTTTCGGGAGAATGGTTTTGTAACATAGATGTCGAGTGGTTCACCTTTACAACATGCAGATTTTATTAACAGGTAGCACAAACACTACCATAATAGTAAGAAAAGTGCAATTTATGTTGCATATGAAAGAAGAAAGCATGACCTTTATAACACTAGGAAATAATTTTATATAATTTATTTATTTGATGTTTAGTAACATCAAATAAAACGAGTTTATTTTATTTTAAATCCGAGCGTATTTCCATTCCAGATGCTTCAAAAAGCACATTTTGTAAAAAAAAAAAATCCTCTATCAAGTAAGACCATCCAACTAACTACACTGATCGAATGCAATAAATATTAGTAATAATGTTTATAAATACTTTTAATAATTTATTTAATAAACATTCATTACAGTACAAGGAGAAGTTGCTGATATAACTATTGAGCCTACTTTCCTTTACATGTGTGCAAATAATTTTTAATGAAGTTCTTGAAAGCTTAAATGGTAGGTAGGCCTTTACGTCTCGTTAACAGCACTATCATAAGAGATCAAACCAGAATCATAGGTATTAATATGATTATATATTTTATACTAGGGGCATAACAATATGCAACAGTAGTGGAACAGTTACAAATACACACTTGCCTTATCCGGGATTCGAACTCAAAAAACCTTGCACCATAAGCTAGCATGCAACCAAGCGTATTATGTAGGTACGATTCGGAGCATCAATTTCAGATGGAATCATTCGGATGTTTTGAATGATAGAGATTTTCTAGCTTGAAATATTTATTTACATTGACATCATTTTGCAAATAAATGCCTGACTCCACTTAAATCATATAAGTTTACATGGTATTCTGTAGCACTAATTATGTGCAACATTTGGTGGACATTAGTTGCATTGTTCCGCAAATATTTTCTCCCCTGGCACTATTTTGCATAAATACCCACAAAAAAAATTATCTATGCATGCATATTTGGTGCTTATAATGAATGCTCTTAATGTACAAAGTTCGATTAAATTTTGATGCACTGTTTAATAGATAGAGCATATTAACCTAAATTATTAATATTAAATCCGTTAAAAAGGCCAGCCACACCTAGACCATGTTAATTTACTAAACCTGCTGTATTAATACTTATGCGTATAATTTGGTGGGACTTGGTTAATTGGTCCTCGAGGTATAGCATAAAATTTTAATTTTTATTATGTGATGATTTTTATAAATTGAGGACAAAAGTGATATGTATTAGCACATTCGATGATTCTCATAGATACATTATACGAAAATATATAAAATCGGTTACAGTAGTATCGTAGTGTTACATAGTGTTACTATAGCCACAATTCTAAAAATAAATGGCTGGCACCCTTAAAACATATAAATTAATATGATTTACCACAGAACAACTTCTTCACCAAATTTGGTAGGAATCAGTCAATTTTTTTCCCGAGATATGAAATTAAAATTTTATTTATTTGTGTTGCGCTATCGTATAAAATGGCGACCAAAGCGTCTTCGTGATAGTTGTAATATATACTGCAAGCATACGAAGTTATATTGGAATTGATTTCATGGTTTTGGTGATATAGCATACTGAGATGAAATTGCTATATAACCGCCATTTTGAAAAGAAGTCTGCAACTTAAAACGTACTAGTGTACATCATTTTCCGCCGTACTAATTATTTGCCAAATTTGGTATGAATCCGTAAATTGTTTTCCTAGATATAACATAAAACTTCATTTATTTGTGTGGTGCTCTCTTAAGAGCGTTGACCACGAAAAACTTGTTATTTTATATTAGTTACTCGGTAACACAACTTCTGGTTTTTCTAAGAGAACCCTCATTGGAAATTTTAAAAACATACCAACACTTATTGTTTACATTTCAATTTTTTTAAGACTCGCAAATGTTTCTTCTCTTAGTAGTAGTTATTTTAGAAACGAGCACTTTACTCATTAACAATAAATAAAAGGTAGTATTACAGAATTTTTCAAAATATTAGTGGTGAAATTACAACTGCTATTTTTACACATTCTAGAAGAGTAGATAGGGTATGCCGAAGTGGGGACAACGGCATCTGGCATGAGGTTCCAGGATCCGTCCGCCATCTTGGCAGACGCGGCCAGCGGCCATGTTGGTCGGTGCCATCCGCCATATTGGAAGGCGTCACAGCCAGGGCTCGATGCCATGTTGGATGTTCGTCCCCCCATCATCCCTAAATTATTTTAATAAAAAAATAATTTTGAAAAAAAATATTTTAATAAAAAACTTAAGTGTTGGCCCACCACCTTGGATTATTAATAATCATATCAGTTGGGAGTGTCGCTGCATATCATAATTGCACTAAATAAATAAAAAAAAATTAAAAATTACATAATTTTGGCTTGCTACCTTGGATGTTTATTGACTATCTTAGAAAAAAAACAAATTAAGAGTGTGTCGTCGCTGCGATTGTAGAAAAGTGATCGTTTTAGCAGACTGTAAATTGTGGTTACGGAGACTCTCAGTACACACGTGCGCGAGCGCGCTGACGAGAGCAGTTGCCACGAAGCAGCAAGGCCGGGTGTCAGTCGTGAGTTATCCGTTACGATCGAGCGGTGCTCGCCTTCAGTCAAGAACCGTCTCTACAATTTCCGTAACGAAGCACTGCTTGCGAAGAGACCGGGTAAGGTGGTTATCGCTTAGAAAAGCGTAGTATTGTGCTGAATAAACGATGCGCGTGCCTGTCAGGGGTCGCAGTCAACTCTTTAAGTTACGCTGCCGCAGCGACACCGCGCGTGCTTACCAGCGATGCAGTGTCTGAGCGGTGCGGGGGTAACCCCCCTCCCCCGACACTTTCCCCCTTTCTCTTTCTCACCGGACACCAATTCCCACACCCCCCTCAACAATGCCCGGACAAAAGCTACACTGTAGCTACAGGGAGAAAGGCTGATCAAGGCTAAGCCCCCTGTTACGAATGAGCTTTTAAGCCATTCATACCTGAAAGTGTCTAAGGACATAGCTCAATAATGAGTCATGATTAGATAGAGCACAACAGTATAAAATGAGGTTTATTACACATAAGGATTATACAATAACTATTTACGTGACTATTGATCGGGGGAGCTTTAAATGGTATACCAAGATGCTAATTAATTGTAGTAAATGATAATACCTCATGCCATTACTGTCACAATCTAATTGGAAAGTACCCACCTTGATCATGTTGCCGGAGGCTAATTATAGGAGGCGGTTAACGACGGCCGGACACACCCATCTTCAGTGGTCTTCTCTCTGGTTGGGTCGACGACAAAAGACGCCGCTCCCAGAGTTACGCTGGCCTATATCGGGCGCATTGTTTAATATATTTCGGCCCCGTTTACTGGCCGGTGGAGGGGATTTCTGCAACTGCCTTTCACAAGGTGTTGTTGCAATCACGCTCGTGCCCTGGTTTAATGTTTGAAGGTGTGAACAGGCAGGTCGTTCAGCTAAGGCCTGATCAGTTCATAATACCCCGCAAACACCAACTTCAATCCCCACTGCGAACAAGTTTGCAGACTTACCGCAAGAAAAACAAACAAACATGCAACGCACAGATCCGCTGTGATACAAAAGCGCGCCGATCTTTATCAAAGACACGCGCCACTTTAAACACGTCGCCCAGTCTTTTGAACAACAGAACATCATGTACAAAATTACACTTACCCGCCGCAAGGAGCTACGGCTCTCTTTTGAAAAAAGGGAGGGCTACAACAAGACTATAAATTCGCTTAAGGCGGAACAAATTGTCTTCTATACACACGCACACCCGGACGAACGCAACATTAAAGCCATTAATAAGGGCCTTGACCGCCACACCCCAGAAGATGACATCGTCGATGAGCTACAAAAGGCAGAAGTCCAGGTGTTGGACATACGACAATTTAATAAAATACAAACCAACCCAGATGGCACAACTACATATGTCGGTATTGGCATTTTCTGTGTCGTGGTAAGGCCGACAGACACCCAAATTGTCAACATTAAACGGCTGCACTGGACACAAGTCTCGGTCGAGAAGTAGAAATCTCGACCTGAGGATGTCCTGCAATGCAAACGATGCGGTGATTATGGTCACACGACTGCCATGTGTAGCCAGACCCCAAGATGCATTCGCTGTGCAGGCGCACACCTGCGCAGCGAATGTACAATACCCGATTCCGCCCCCATGAAGTGCGGGAAATGCGGCCAAAATGGACATACTGCGGCTTGGAAACAATTCCCACATTTCATTAAACCGATGGAAAGCCGCCCAAATAGCACAATAAGTGGAACACAACAAATACAGAAGAATGACGTCACCGCACGCATGCAAGCAGTAAACACCGCGAGCACGCAGCAGTTCCCGCCCCCACCCGCTCCTTCACAAAAAAACTATTAATAACGCACAGCCTCGTGCGCCAAAACAGCCTCCGAAAAAGACTCTGCATGCAGAGCAAGTCCAGTGCGCTGCTGAAGCTGTGATTGGCCCAGAGCCCAAGTCTCCAGCCATCAGACGCAAGCCTCCACTTCCAGTCACACTGCAGCACAAGAAAGCTGGGCGATATTTCCAGCATGCTGGAACTGGTGGAAATTCTGCGTATGTGCGACTACGCCAACTTAATTAAGAAATTAAAGCCATACTACCAACCAATCCGCGAAGCAACAACACTTGCAGCAAAACAAGCCACACTAACTGAAGCAATAAAATGACCACAAACCAACACAAATCACTTCAAACACATTTGAGCTAGGAAAATGCTTGACCACGTACAGTATATAGCATTCATTACAGAAACTTTTCTTAAACCGCAGCGTAGATCTAGCATATGTGGATATACTATTTACAAAACATGCCACCCCACTCATGGAGGTGGAACAGCAATTTGTTTTAAGCATGGAATATATCGTCATACAGTTAATATTACAGGGCTTACGCACATTGAGGCAACTAGCATAAATGTATGCAAAAACAACACACACGTCTGCATGACCGTGGCATATAAAGCATCAAATACGCCATTACTTTCACATGACCTCGATAAATTAATGGAGGTCGAAAGGGAATTTTTAATGCAAGGGATTAAAATAGTAAACGTACAGACTGCGGCTGTAGGATAACAAATGCCATTGGCAGAGATTTAAACACACATGCATCTAATAATAATTACGTTATTTTCGCGCCAAACACACCAACATGTTTTCCAAACTCAGGAGGCACGCCTGGTATTCTTGATATAGCATTCACTAATATTGCAGGCACAAAAATTAATATCCAAACAATAAGCAAATTAGGTTCAGATCACCTCCCAGTTTTAACACAGATACAATTTCATGCCATTTTCACTAATAATATTTTCAGCCAACAACGTAGAACAACAGACTGGTAGCGTTTTCAAGAAGAGCTTATAGACGCATTTGAACAGCCGCCAGACATAAGTGAAGCTAGTGACACAAATCCCCGCACATGAAACTCTTTGCAGACACTGTAGCAGACACCCAATTTAAACACGCGAAGTTTATAAACAAAAGACAACATACGTGGCAAATTTATCGTGATATTGATTATTTAATTACTTTTAAAAGACAGGCGCGGAATCAGACCCAGAGATCACGAACTCCTCAGGCTAGGACTGTTACACGTAAAAATAAAGAGCAGTAAATCAATACATTTGGAAATCTTGTTAATGAGGTCGCTAAAAACCCCCAAGAAATGAGGAAACTTACACAAACACTCCGAGGTTGAAAAAAAAAACATTTTCACCCAAGCTATAATCACAGATACAAGGATTAAATATAATTCAGAGGGAATTTTTAAAAAACCATTTTCCCAAATGAAGATATAAATTACAGAAATACACAAGAGAAACTACGACACAAGTTAATAATCACAAACAGCAAGGAACACACGCAAGTAGCTATATAATGGCAGTTATAAGACAGCGTCATGACAGGGACACAGGGACACCGAAGCTTGGTAACGAAATTACAAACCTCATGCGTTTGCATTCCGCTTCGGCGGCGGCCATTTTGGCAACCAGTGCCAAAATTTGCCAAAANAAATTACAAACCTCATGCGTTTGCATTCCGCTTCGGCGGCGGCCATTTTGGCAACCAGTGCCAAAATTTGCCAAAATTCCTAAAAAATTTCCAAAATTTTCCAAAAAAAAAATTTATTTATTAATTTTCAAAAAATTATTATTTTTAAATTAATTTTTAAAAAATTCATTTTTTAAAATTAATGTTGTTAAAAGATTGATATAATATTTCAAAAGTTGAAAATTTTTTTCTCAACTTTCAGAAGTTCCATAAAATTATTTTTCCTTGCTCATACTCCGGTGGCCATGTCGCGTGAATGCAAGAGCGTGAAGTCCCGTAGCCAAAGGCTATGTCGTGGCAGGCGTCTCTGTTGGGAGCCGCCGTCGGTGTGTGAATGCAAGAGCATGAAGTTGCGCACTATCCATTGCATTACAGCGGCACCACCCCCTTGAATGCCAGAGCATGACATAATGGCTGGGTGGTGTCTTTGGGAGTCACAACCAACATGGCCACCTCCTTGGCGTTGGGTTAGGGAGCCATGAACAAACATGGCCGTCAGGGAATGAGCGAGGAAAAATATTTTTTTGGAACTTTTGAACTGTTGAAAAAAAATCACTTTTGAAATATTTAATGACACTTTTAAAATATAAAATCAATCTTTTAAAAACACTAATTTTAAAAAAATAAATGATTTGAAAATTAATTTTGAAAAAAAAATTTGGAAATAAATTTTTTTTTTTTAATTTGCATAAAATTTGAAAATTTGTGGAATTTTGGCTAATTTTGGCACTGGTTGCTAAGATGGCCGCCGCCGAAGCGGAATGCAAACGAATGAGGTTTGTCATTTCGTTACCAAGCTTCGGTGTCCCTGTGTCCCTGTCATGACGCTGTCTTAGAACCGCCATTATATAGCTACTCACATAGTACCAGCGGAAATTACGCTTTCCAAACTAATTAAAATAATTAAAACCAGGCCTAACAATAAAGCAGGCGGTACAGATAAAATAAATTACGAAACACTTAAAACCTCCCCCCAGAAACATTACAGTATTTATTAGTTATATTCAATGCAATTTTAACACATAAAGTATATCCGGACCTCTGGAAAACAGCCAGAGTAATCACTATACCCAAGCCAGGAAAAACCCTGCACTCCCGCGAAACAGACATCCAATTAATTTACTAAATAATATGAGTAAAATATTTTAAATACCCTATTAACACGGCTCCAAAAACCCGCCGATGAACAAAATGTAATCCCCAATTGTCAATTTGGTTTCATAGCAGGTCATTCTACAACACCCACTTTTAAAAATCGTTAACCAATCCACTGACGGTTTTAATGACAAAACAAAAGCCTACATGGTCATCACAATGCTGGATGTGGAGAAGGCATTCGACAAGGTATGGATTCTGGGCTTAATACACAAACTTATTAATTTTAATTTCCCTGATACGTACATTTTTTTGATGGCACACTATTTGTGGAGACGAAAGTTTTATGTGGCACTAGATGGATCAAAATCAACAACTAGAGAATTAAGAGCGGGTGTACCACGGGGCTCTTCCCTCTCCCTTTCTTTTATAACATATACACAGCAGATATCCCCCATGCGCACGCTTATGTACAAATGTACGCAAACGAAAAGGCTATAATAACTTCAGCTATCTTAAAATATGCCCTAGTAGCCTTGCAAAGACAGCTCACCGCATGGTATACTCTCTGGCGAATTAAAATAAACGCTGTGAAATCAACGAACTTAATTATTACAAAAAAGCGCACCCAGCCTGATAAGAAAATTAAAATCTTTAATACAAATATTCCAAATGATAAATCTGCTAAATATTTAGAGCTAACTGTAGACAGATCACTTACATGAGCAGAACACATTAAAATAATCACTAACATAGCCACAGGAAATTTAATAAGTTTATATCCAATGCTTAAAGCACCTGGATTACCTCGTAGGAAAAAGCTACAGCTCTTTAAGCAAATCATTAGGCCCCTACTACTGTATGGCTGTGAAATATGGGGTAACGCCGCCCCAACACACTTAAGAAAGTTCAAATAACACAGAATAAATTCTTTAGAGCAATATCAGATGGAGGCTGGTATACTAGTATTAAAACAATTCATCAGTTTTTAAAAATGTACTATATTAAAGAAGTAATAATGTCTAAGAACTACAACCTTTATGAAAGTCTCAGTGATCATGATAACCCCTTTATAAATGAAATAAATGAATATGACCCACTAGTCTCACAGAAATATAAAAAACCGCGATTAGCTTAGCCCTGATTTCAACCCAAGGCTGCATCAATAATGTACGCTGGCATCCCCAGACGTAAATAAATTAAATAAATGGTGTTAATTAACACTCACATAACTCACCACACTACATAAACTCATACCCCGAGTGCATAGGTGTATGAATGGCTCGCTTTAGAGTTTTCTGCCTGCGGAATAGGGCGACATCACACCCTGTCTTGTGGGTTAAGCCGGTCTGAATAGCTTCACTAACAGTTACGGTAAGATCTGCAGGGCAGGAATCGCATAACTACTCCAAACAATTATTATAATATCCTGACTGTAAAACGTGAAAACAGGCACCTTCAAATCAAACTACATTTACACTACTCTTGCGCCGGCGGAATTCTCCGATCGGTCCGGGACAAAAATTTCGACACATTTAACAAAACTACCTAAACCAAGGTATTTCTAGCTCAGTTCACACGAAACACTGGAGACAAGCGGAGCTCCCCGGATCTTTAAAAAACACAAGACGGTTTGAAATAACGCCTATTAACACTCCAAATACACTCATACAAATTCCTGAGTATTTCCATTTCAACTCAAAAAGAAATACGCAAGTAATTTTAATAAATAATTAAATTCATCGCGTCTCCTGAGCAGTCGTAGTTTTCTGATCAGTCCGGGACAAGATTTAACAAAACTACTTCGTCCAAGGCGTTTTCAGCTCACGTCACCACACTTTGCGGACACGCACAGCCCGAAATCACACACACAGCGTTCTCTCACGTGACTCATACTTACGCCCTGTCAAAGCAGCTCATGTGGGTGCACTGGCAGACAGTTTTCGCTCCACTCTGTCGCCAGGAATACAGGTTGAGGGGCACACATGGGAGGTCTTTAAGTTTTTATTTGTTCTTTTTATTTCGTTTAAAAATTTGATACTTGTGTTTGTAAGATCAGTTTTAGTTTTAAAAAAAAAATCTTACAAATGCAAGTTTAAAATTTTTAACAAAATGAAAAGAACAAATAAAAACTTAAAGGTTGCAAGGCCGGTTTTCTAGTTTTAAGGACAAGCTACTAATGATACCCTTCGGGATGCTGATGTAGATACACCAACTACACTGGTTAACGCTAGGTTTAACCAGAGCTGGCAAGAGTACTGGTACATAGGGCGCCAGAAAAGTGTACTAATATCATGCTACTTTTTTTCACAAACACCACACGATGAAATGACCAGAGAATAAGAGCGAGGCCGGACCCTGACTTGCAGTACCGTAGGGACTGATGATGAACAAGCTGGGTTGTCGATGAGCAGCGACTCGGGTTGTCGGGACTCACCGACGCTCTACACGCGGGTTTAACAAGCCACTTATAAACAACACTACATGTTATACAGATATCACGACACTACAACACGCCAATCGGGAGAATGGTGGGGAGTTTCACTCCCTCGTCGATAACACCTACACGTAAATGTATTAAGATAGCAACCTCTAAATACGGGCCCGGAGCCCAGCTAAAACATATACACAGCAGCCCAACGCCGGATCAATGATTTGACCCAAGTCTGTCGGGCTGAATTTTTGTTACAAACCCACTAAACGAAATATGAGAAATTCAGTTCCTGGTCTCGTGACAGCACGGCCTTTCGGGGGCATATGAGAGATCGGTGGCGGTGGTGTTTGCCATCTTTCTGCTTCCTGCAACCAGCAACGCAACTTCTACCATCTGCGTCTTAATCAGTGGTTCTAGCCGCCATATTTTTTTTGTATTAGAGAGAGTAAGTACCTGCTGTTTTGTTAATTACCTTAGCAGGCAGGCAGCTGGAGACTACACTTAACCATGCCGGCAGCGAAGTATCACAAAGGCGGGCGGGGACATAGCGTAGTAGTTTTTAACGCAATACGCTGGTATGGTATAGCGGTCTGGATTGGGGGAGGGGACGATAGAAACGGGAGCTGAGTTCTAAGTCATGCGTGATAAACGCCGGCCTCTGTGTGGAGGCGTCCCCGTGGTCCGAATCGGCCTTGGCTCGCTTAAGCGCTCGCGCCACCATGCCTCATTCATTAAGTATTAAAACGTTATGTACAGTGGCTCACATTAATATTCGGCCACCGATTATTATCGCAGTTTCATGGCCTTATGTTAAATTTTAAATGAATATAAATATAAAACATATTGCACGATCATTTTTGTGTGCTTTAAATGAAATATAGCGGTAGTTAATAACGGAAATTAGCGATGCAACTTAACAAACAATTTGGCTTCCCATGCTGCTAAGTACATCACTTTAATATTCGGCCATCGTCATTCAAACACAAACATAATCCTCTGTGCAATCAAAACAAACAGTCGTTTAGTACTCGGTAGCATGGCCATTCTGTTTAATTCCTTCTCGCAGGCATTGTGGCATATTAGCAATTATTTTCCTGGCACATTTGGAGCCAAGCTTACTCTATTCTTTCTTGAACCGTTTCTCTAATTCTTTTGTGGATCTAATTGTAGTAGTCCTCAGTCTTCTTTTGAGTTCAAACGACAGATTTTGTATGGGATTCAGGCTGGGTTATTGAGGTGTGTTAATGACTTTGGGACAGTTATACTAAAGCCAGCTCTTGACAATACGACTTGTGTTTTGGGTCATTATCTTGTTAGAACATAAACGTGTTCCTAATGCCCAGTTTTTTTTNTCTTGACAATACGACTTGTGTTTTGGGTCATTATCTTGTTAGAACATAAACGTGTTCCTAATGCCCAGTTTTTTTAGAACACTTCTGTAGGTTTGCTTTCAGGATGATGAGATAGTCTTCCTTTTTCATTGTTCCATCCTCATGNTTTTTTTAGAACACTTCTGTAGGTTTGCTTTCAGGATGATGAGATAGTCTTCCTTTTTCATTGTTCCATCCTCATGTACTGCCTTTACAACACCTGCTGAAGATATACAGCTCCAGATCATAATACTACCTCCACCGTGTTTCACAGTAGGTTGTAAATTCCCAGGTTAAGCTCCTCATTTGGCTTGCGCCATACCGTTACCCTGCCATCAGAATCAAAAACATTCATTTTCGTCTCATCAGAAAAATTCACATCATTCCATCAGCTTTCATCTTTGTCAGCATGGTATTTTGCGAACTTAAGACGTTTTCTTCTATTCGCCTCATTAATAAAAGGATTCTTTTGAGGTACCCTGCCATTATATCCTACTTTACTGATAACTCCTCGTGTGGTTTCTAGATAGACGTTCTTTCCGCATTCATTGAGAACCTATGTGGTAAGTTTGGAAGCACTAATTTTCGGATCTTTCTTTATATACTAGACGTTCTTCTCTCTTGCTTATTTTCTTTGGCTGTCCTTTTTGAGGTTTAGAATCTATTCTGTCTTCCTTCTCAAACCTTGTTATGATGTCTCCGACAGGTGACCTCGGTAGATTCAAGTGCCCCGCAATTTCTCGTTGAGATGTCTTCTTTGAGTGGAGACAAATTACCGACTACCGCTGTTCAAACGTTGTGTTCATGCCCCTACGTCCAATTTGCCTGACTGACGCAGCCAACAGAGCTACCCAATACAACCTCTCAGCGTAGAGAGCGTTCAGGGAATGACACNAATTTGCCTGACTGACGCAGCCAACAGAGCTACCCAATACAACCTCTCAGCGTAGAGAGCGTTCAGGGAATGACAAGAGGTACGAACGCAATGTGCATCATACCTGTGCCACGCGTCCACCACAACTGGCCGAATATTAAAGTAGTGCACTTATGCAGCACGCGAGAACAAAATATTGTGTTTCATTAACTTGCACTGCTCATTTCAGTTATAGGCTACTGTTGCATTTCATTTAAAGCATACAAGAATGATTGTGCAATATGTTTCATGTTTATCTTCATTTCTAATGTAACATAAGGCCATGCAACTGCGATAATCGCTGGTGGCCGAATATTAATGTGAGTCACTATATGCCCTTGTGTATTTCTGTACCAAATTTTTGGCTTAAGCATATGCACGTGCATGCCGAAGAAAACAGAAGTTAATGCACATTGGTACATATTTTCGTTATTAGTCGATCAATACTGTTCTCTCGTAAAAACGACCAATACAANGATACTGTTCTCTCGTAAAAACGACCAATACAAATTTACTTTCCATGTCAGATTATAATTCGCCAATGTTAAAGTATAATGAATATGTAAGTAAAATAGTTTCGTGACTGAAGGTAATAAATGATAATCCGGTCAGTTATATTTTTTAACTTATATTTCATAATCGAAGTGTAAAGAATCGTAGATTTNGGTAATAAATGATAATCCGGTCAGTTATATTTTTTAACTTATATTTCATAATCGAAGTGTAAAGAATCGTAGATTTTCCGCCGACCGTCTTGTCACCTTTAGGCGTTTGTCGGTCGCGTAGTCCGGCAATATGGTCTCGGCTGTCATGCCACCGCTGCTGACGTGCAACCAGGGATGTTAGATGGCAACTCGGAAGTCCTGGCACTGACCTCACAAAAAACTGGTGCTTTAGACGAAATAGTGGTACACCATGCAACTTCACGCGACAAAAGTAGCCAAGCCATTATTTTGTGTATTCTGGTTAACAGGTGGGTTTCACACCACATTTTTTTANTTCACGCGACAAAAGTAGCCAAGCCATTATTTTGTGTATTCTGGTTAACAGGTGGGTTTCACACCACATTTTTTTAAAAATAATATGCACAAACATATAAAGGCATTCAAGAAATCTGGACTACTAAAACACAGCTTATTTACANTTTTTTTAAAAATAATATGCACAAACATATAAAGGCATTCAAGAAATCTGGACTACTAAAACACAGCTTATTTACATTAAGAAAAAAATATATAAAACGTTCTTTCTAATTCTGCATTTAATTTTAAAAAATGTAAACTGTTAGTTGGTAAAAGGAAAAATCTTATGCACTTATTTTGTATTTAACCATACACTGGTGCGTAAGAAAAATTATTGTAGTTTACTACATAACAAAACAGTACCNGCACTTATTTTGTATTTAACCATACACTGGTGCGTAAGAAAAATTATTGTAGTTTACTACATAACAAAACAGTACAAAAACTTCAATCAACTGCAATGAATTAAAATAAAATCACAACAGTCTGTGCAAGCGGCGATGCTTAATAACGCAATACGGAACAACCTACGCGAGATGAAACGGAATAATGGATGCCCAAGATTCATGCTCGGAACTTGAGATCAGTTGTGCTTTGCCCCAAGAAACATTTTTGCGAAATAAGGTATTGGACTCAAAATAATTGTGTGGTGCTTTTTGTTACAAGTGATCGCAAGTGCTGAAATCTTGGTATTTTCGCGTACCAGGACGAAAGTATCTTATAACGTAGNTTTTTGTTACAAGTGATCGCAAGTGCTGAAATCTTGGTATTTTCGCGTACCAGGACGAAAGTATCTTATAACGTAGTACGACACCCTGAAAACTGGTATGTGTACCAAGAAACTGGTACGTCTAACAACACTGCGTGCAACTGCTCGGGGCCGCGAGTTCTTTGGAAACTGGAGGGGAAAGGCGGGGAACTAGTTCTTGCATTGTACGCCTGCCGCGCTGCGCGTAGGAGAGATACAGCACTGCGAGACAGTGGGAGACCTGACTCCGAAACTACCCTGGCCACAATGGCACGCATTACGTATTTAAAATGTATTAATTCTTGCTTGTCTTTTCCTACAAACACAACTGAAATTTGGCTTATACGCGTACTCACGCATGTTGAAGGAGAAAAAAGGCGTTTAATAATTGTTATTCATACACAAGTGGCAAAGCTCTCGGCACCATACCCGCAGTGACGTGGGTCGACATCCTATACGTGTACACACATGCACACNCACAAGTGGCAAAGCTCTTGGCACCATACCCGCAGTGACGTGGGTCGACATCCTATACGTGTACACACATGCACACGCACGCGTATATAAAACATACAGATGCGTGCTTGAAATAAACAAATATTAATAAATATATGCAGGCTATGTGTGTACAGTGTAATTATGTAGGATGTATTAAATGCATTTTTATACGCGATAGCCGCCAGGAAAAAATCTGTATCCATATTTTTTTTTATACTAAGGGGCAGGCATAAAAAAGCAAATTCGACTAGAACTAGGGGATATTAGACTACCTAATACCGACGAAAAGTTCATTGCAATACCTTATTCGCTGGAATATATTAAGCTCTAACAGTTTTGAAAAAAAAAATTGTAGTTTTCAATTATGTTGAAGACCTAGAAAATCATGNTAAGCTCTAACAGTTTTGAAAAAAAAAATTGTAGTTTTCAATTATGTTGAAGACCTAGAAAATCATGTGCTATTAGTATTTGCCCTTAGTATTTTTTTCCCATAAGCAAAACAGAAGTGTTTGAGAATTTTAGGAGCATATATCTCAAGACCTGTGGTCTCGACTGTGTCCGCTATGNAATTTGCCTGACTGACGCAGCCAACAGAGCTACCCAATACAACCTCTCAGCGTAGAGAGCGTTCAGGGAATGACACGAGGTACGAACGCAATGTGCATCATACCTTGCCACGCGTCCACCACAACTGGCCGAATATTAAAGTAGTGCACTTATGCAGCACGCGAGAACAAAATATTGTGTTTCATTAACTTGCACTGCTCATTTCAGTTATTGGCTACTGTTGCATTTCATTTAAAGCATACAAGAATGATTGTGCAATATGTTTCATGTTTATCTTCATTTCTAATGTAACATAAGGCCATGCAACTGCGATAATCACTGGTGGCCGAATATTAATGTGAGTCACTATATGCCCTTGTGTATTTCTGTACCAAATTTTTGGCTTAAGCATATGCACGTGCATGCCGAAGAAAACAGAAGTTAATGCACATTGGTACATATTTTCGTTATTAGTCGATCAATACTGTTCTCTCGTAAAAACGACCAATACAAATTTACTTTCCATGTCAGATTATAATTCGCCAATGTTAAAGTATAATGAATATGTAAGTAAAATAGTTTCGTGACTGATGGTAATAAATGATAATCCGGTCAGTTATATTTTTTAACTTATATTTCATAATCGAAGTGTAAAGAATCGTAGATTTTCCGCCGACCGTCTTGTCACCTTTAGGCGTTTGTCGGTCGCGTAGTCCGGCAATATGGTCTCGGCTGTCATGCCACCGCTGCTGATGTGCAACCAGGGATGTTAGATGGCAACTCGGAAGTCCTGGCACTGACCTCACAAAAAACTGGTGCTTTAGACGAAATAGTGGTACACCATGCAACTTCACGCGACAAAAGTAGCCAAGCCATTATTTTGTGTATTCTGGTTAACAGGTGGGTTTCACACCACATTTTTTTTAAAAATAATATGCACAAACATATAAAGGCATTCAAGAAATCTGGACTACTAAAACACAGCTTATTTACATTAAGAAAAAAATATATAAAACGTTCTTTCTAATTCTGCATTTAATTTTAAAAAATGTAAACTGTAAGTTGGTAAAAGGAAAAATCTTATGCACTTATTTTGTATTTAACCATACACTGGTGCGTAAGAAAAATTATTGTAGTTTACTACATAACAAAACAGTACCAAAACTTCAATCAACTGCAATGAATTAAAATAAAATCACAACAGTCTGTGCAAGCGGCGATGCTTAATAACGCAATACGGAACAACCTACACGAGACGAAACGGAATACTGGATGCGCAAGATTCATGGTCGGAACTTGAGATCAGTTGTGCTTTGCCCCAAGAAACATTTTTGCGAAATAAGGTATTGGACTCAAAATAATTGTGTGGTGCTTTTTGTTACAAGTGATCGCAAGTGCTGAAATCTTGGTATTTTCGCGTACCAGGACGAAAGTATCTTATAACGTAGTACGACACCCTGAAAACTGGTATGTGTACCAAGAAACTGGTACGTCTAACAACACTGCGTGCAACTGCTCGGGGCCGCGAGTTCTTTGGAAACTGGAGGGGAAAGGCGGGGAACTAGTTCTTGCATTGTACGCCTGCCGCGCTGCGCGTAGGAGAGATACAGCACTGCGAGACAGTGGGGGACCTGACTCCGAAACTACCCTGGCCACAATGGCACGCATTACGTATTTAAAATGTATTAATTCTTGCTTGTCTTTTCCTACAAACACAACTGAAATTTGGCTTATACGCGTACTCACGCATGTTGAAGGAGAAAAAAGGCGTTTAATAATTGTTATTCATACACAAGTGGCAAAGCTCTCGGCACCATACCCGCAGTGACGTGGGTCGACATCCTATACGTGTACACACATGCACATGCACGCGTATATAAAACATACAGATGCGTGCTTGAAATAAACAAATATTAATAAATATATGCAGGCTATGTGTGTACAGTGTAATTATGTAGGATGTATTAAATGCATTTTTATACGCGATAGCCGCCAGGAAAAAACCTGTATCCATATTTTTTTTTAAATACTAAGGGGCAGGCATAAAAAAGCAAATTCGACTAGAACTAGGGGATATTAGACTACCTAATACCGACGAAAAGTTCATTGCAATACCTTATTCGCAGGAATATATTAAGCTCTAACAGTTTTGAAAAAAAAAATTGTAGTTTTCAATTATGTTGAAGACCTAGAAAATCATGTGCTATTATTATTTGCCCTTAGTATTTTTTTCCAATAAGCAAAACAGAAGTGTTTGAGAATTTTAGGAGCATATATCTCAAGACCTGTGGTCTCGACTGTGTCCGCTATGTGAGCGCACCAGAAGGTTTTAAGGAGGGGGGGGGGGTGGCTCAATGTATCAAAAGCCATTTTGTGGCAAACAATAAGTACATCCAAACCACCTATGATGCCACCAAGGAACCGGCCTACCTCCAGTATGTAGACGCGAATAATCTATATGGGTGGGCAATGTGTCTACCTCTGCCCATACATAAGTTTCGGTGGATGGATTGAGACAGATATCACATATGCCTTATGATGGCCATGTCAGCTACATACTGAAGGTGGATGTGCAGTACCCCACTGAACTACATGAAGCACACAAAGACCTGCCATTTATGCCTGTTAACGAGTCCCCCCCCCCC
>NQII01002732.1:301112-311926 GCA_002778355.1 Clitarchus hookeri
AGGCTCATAACACCCAAAGCGTATGACTTCTCTGGAAGATAAAAATAATTATATTATACATTATCGAAATTTAAAGCAGGAAATGGGACATGGGCTGAAAATTACTAAAATACATAGGATACTGCCATTTGAACAGGAGGCATGGCTCAAAGCATATATTGATTTACATACTGAGAAACGACAGGTGGCAAACAACAGTTTTGGAAAATATTTCTATAAATTAATTGACAATGCTACATTTGGAAAATTAATGAAAAATGAAAGGAAAAGACAATGCATGGAACTGGTATGCATAGAACGAAGAGCCAAGAAACTAATAGCTGAACCACATTTTAAGTGCCACACAATATATACAGAAAACTTATTCCTGGTAAAAGGGGAAAGGAAACAATAGTGTTTGACAAATTGATATATACAGGCTTTGCTATACCAGATCTTTCGAAAACATTAATGTACAGATTTCGTTATGATGTAATGAGGCAGAAATATGGAGATGACCTTGAACTGGCCTACATGGACACAGGCAGCTTCATTTATCAGATAAATACCAACGGTTTCTATCAGGGCATGGCTGCAGATCCTAGCTTAATGTCAGAATTTGACACCAGTGCATACCCTCAAGCTCATACTGCTATTCCCCTACAATCACTAAGGATATTGGGAAATTTAAATATGAGTGAGGTGGGGAGGAAAATGTGTGAATTTGTGGGGCTGTATGCCAAAATGTACACCTACAAGTGTGGAGGCAAGATTACGAAGAAATCCAAGGGAGTCAAGAAAAGCAGCTTGAAGAAAAAAATTGCTTTCGAAGATTACAAGAGAGTGTTGACACAACAGCAACTCATGTGTGTTAAAGTTCAAAATATATGGTTGCACTATCATGATATTTACACAGAATACACAAATAAATTAGCACTTTCATGGATGGACTACAATAGAATAATACTTCCAGGTGGAATAAATATAGAGCCTTGTGGATATGACGATGGCGATATGTAAATATATCCCATCAGCTGCAGCGATACACTGTAGTCCATACAAGAGAATGCATATCTTGTCAGGTGTGCCGTTGTACAAAGACATTGGAGCATGTCCATACGCCCATACCATCCATCCACACGACCAGTTTATTGGTTTATCAATTTTCTTTTGACTGACATTATGTTAGACTGTGTAGTAGCACGCTGTAGCATGTGCAAGTGGTATACTCGTCCTGTCAGATGTATCGTTAGCTTATCCAGGTTCTCTTTTTCTGTATGCACTATTGTTTTTACACAAGGTTTTATTCCTGGGTAGCTATTTTTTTTTGCGAGGTATTTTTGGTCACATTTTTTTCCTCCACTGGTACACTTCTGTGTGGGTAATTGTGTAGTCTTTACAAATTTTCGGCATTGTGCGCAAGGTTTGTTTGCTTGGCCTTCATGTGGACTGAGAAGTATTTATTTTTAAAAGTCCTTTGCATCTTTTCTCCCCATTATTATTTACTATTCTTTTTGTGGGCAACTGTGCTGTCTTCAAGATTTTTCGGCGTTGTATACAAAGTTCGTCTACCTTGCTTTTATTATTTTCTCATTTTTATATTCTTTGTGGGCAACTGCGTTGTCTTCAAGATTTTTCGGCATTGTATGCAAGGTTTGTATCCCTTGCATTGATTTTTTCTCCATTTATATTCTTTGTGGACCAGTTGGCAGTCGCTCTCAGTAGTACTTCTACCATGCAGCTCCTTAGGTGACAGGTCATGCTGTCTTTCCTTCCAATTTGTAGTCCGCACTTTTCGCATTCCTGCCCTTCCTCTTGGTACGGATCGAAAATGATTTAGGGCAAGAACCGCACCTAAAAGTCGGGGATGACAATGCACTTACCCTAGAAATAGCAGAAGAGGAAGCATTAGAAAGAAAAGAGGATGCCACTCGGTTGTCTGCCATGTCCAAATTATTAGGTAAGCGTGATACTAACGACGACTCCAGTCTAGTAGAGCGGATTAATTCGGTGTTGTGTGAAAGGTTTGTCTGCCTTACTTCGTTTTTTCGTTGGGCCACATATAATTTTTATGGCACACTGTGTAATCATTATTTTTAAACATAATTATGATACTCTGTTCGATATTATTTGACTAGTGTCTTGTATTCGACAATTTTATTATATGCATCACACAGAGGTCATGAAACAAAGACGATACATATTCTTCTCTGATGAAGTAAAACGATGCTGGAAAGGAGACTGGTAATGTTCTTAATACATGCCTTTCTCTTGGTGGAGGTGAATGAGGTCTGGACGCGTAATAGGAGTCAGTTCCTCGCCTCAANCGGCATTGTATGCAAGGTTTGTATCCCTTGCATTGATTTTTTCTCCATTTATATTCTTTGTGGACCAGTTGGCAGTACTTCTACCATGCAGGGACCTGGAATGCAATAGCTTACAAAATGGCACCATGGAATTCTCGAGGAAATTTTTTGACCTTGACCCCAAAAATGTTTTACCTTGACCCCCAAAAAATTTTCCTTGACCGAGGTCAAGGTCACGGATCCTAGATCCCTACAACAACGCTATTGTCCTACAATACCCTATTTATAACTACTACTAGCAACGAATACGATTTGCCCCTGATCGATTTGCTGCATGCACTAGAATGGAAACGAACACGAGAGCATGAACCTGAGGTGGGCCACCTGGTCGGGCACTATATCGCTTCCTACTCCTACCCGAACAGCGACAAGACGTATGGCTTGCGACACCACGATGAAAAATGGTTTCTCAGAAACAAGTACGTGATGTTTTTTCCGGGAGATGTGATGCAGATCGGCAAGTGCAAGGTGAAAATTATGCATGGTCTATGCGAACTTTTGTTTCGTAGGCATCCCAGACACTACACCCAATCGGATTTGCACAAGTACCATCACCTGTTACAGTCCAGCCATGCTCATTATGTCAACAATACCCCCTCAACACAGCGATTAAAGGATACGACTAATGTGAAATTCGGCATTATCGTGGTACTGTTTCCACGATTGGTCTAAGATATTGGATCGGATCTGCTGCTGCAGAAGATCGATAGCAAACGCAAGATAGACTATGTGTTTTGGGACGATCCGAACGAACTCTTCGATGGACTACGGCTACTGGTCGCTTCGCAGTTTGCGGTCACACACCAATGAGCTTATATCCATCATCTAAGAACTCATCGAAGCTGGCTACATCGTGAGATGACGAAGTATGCTGTTTCTGGGGAACCGCATAGGTCAGTCAAAAGGAATTATCCTCTGAGAAAGTATGTTATGAAAGGACNCCCCCCCCACAACCCCTTTTAAACCAGCAAAAATTAGGATATATCTGAATAGGCAATGTAATGGCGACTATAAAACACACAGCCCTTTTTTTCTTTCAATGTGATATGCTGGTCATTTTACTTCCATTATTTAATGCGAATAGGATTTGACGCCTATGATGGGCCTCCGATCCGTGGGTTAAGAACAATTCACGGGGGGTTCAACACCTATCCTTGTTGGAATTATGAAAGTAAAATGGTGGTTTTATCATACGCACATAAAAAAGGTCTGTAGGTGACAATGTTCTTACAATTCCTTCTCTCTCTCTCTGTGTTCTTTGTGTTCATTTGTCTGCTTTGGTTTAGTTTCTTTAGGTGGGTTGCTTTACTGCCAGCGTCGGACCCCATCTACGTAGTACGGGCATGCAACATTGAAGAAATAAAAAAAACATTTTTTGAAAAAAAGAAAATGCTATTAGTTAAATAACATTATATAATTTCTCCAAAAAAAATATAAGTGCTAACAAATTACTGTGTAGTCCCTGGTCCCAATGTACAGGGAACCATGCACATGGTCATGGCATGTGGATGTAAAAGGAGAGGGAGATGCCAGTACGAAAGAGGTCGACTATGCCCTCCAGTCGAGATGTATGTGGCTCCCTGGAGATTGTGGTGGACTTGCCCCAGATGGATAAAAGAGATATCTACACTAAAGAATATGAATTGCAAAAAATATATATATTGTGTGATGTAAAAGAATAAATGTTGAATAAAAATATTTTAAATTATAATTGGTTAAATGTTTTACTTCTAATATATATCCCTTTCATTCGCATAAAAAAAATATTACAGCTACCATTCTGGTTGTATAAAAATTGCAGTGATTAGACAAACTTGTTACAAAAGGTTGTATAAAAAAATTTTGAAATTAATTATTTTTCCAAAATATTGGAAACGAAAACAAATTCTGTTGAATAATTTTTACCATTAATAATTCATTTAAGAGAAAATAAACTAATTATATTGAAAATTAATTTTTATTATTCATAATTCATTTAAGATAAAATAAATTAATCATGTTCAAAAAAATGAGAAGCGTAACACAAATCAATCACACAAAAATTTTTCAAAAAAAATTTTTTTAGTGCACAGTCAATACACAAAATATTATTTTTTTTAAGAGTTCAAATAGTGCTCTACTTTAGAAGACTGTTACATGCATGGCTAAACATTTCTCGAATTACGGTAAGCACCAGCTTCTTGCAAAGCGTCGCACAAGTCTCTGGACCACAGTGATGTCCATCGGTTCCCGAATGGTCATCCACTTCATCATAGCCACACAGCAGATATTGCACATTGTTAACAGTTTACGCCACGACTTCCGCCTCGCTAATGGTGGGATCACCGCCAACAGCAGGTTCAGCAATCACAGCTCCAGGAATACATGCTGCTGGGCGGCAACGACGAGTAGGTGCAGGTTTGTTTCCCAAGATAGAGGTAGAACCATCCATGGTAGGTACTGACGCGAGCGCCTGGCACCAACGCTGTAGTCTGCGGCATCTGTTCGTCTGCATGGATGCATCTTTATTGAACCTGGGATGCTGGGAAGGTTCATGCCCCACCAGGGACAGCTCTACGTCACAGTCTGGCGCATGGGTGATAGCAGGTGCCTGGGTTGGAGCGATGATTTGACCATGGTGCAGGGCAGCTGCGTCTGTGGCATCATGTGAAACACGATGCAGGCCGATGCTCCTGGAAAGTCCACTTGAATCTGCATTGGTTCGTAGACTGGAAAATGTGCGAAGTGCAATGCTGCATGCCGCCGCCATCGCAGGTCTCGGTGTAGGTGTGCATGTATCCATCTTCTTTGATGAAACTGTATTCAATGCTACCATAGTCATACTTGGTGCTTGTGTAAATGTGCGTAGGACATAACATTGCCATTGTGACGAACAGACCATAGCATCTCAACTAAATAAGCGTGCATCGAATTTTTTTCCCTCTTATATTAAATATGGGTGCTGATTCGGTGTGCCACCACACCGATACTAAAATTCTCTTACAGTTTGGGTGACTTCATGTCTAGTCGTAACTCGTCGATTAACAGTCCAAGGACGAGGCACACCATTTGCGGAGCTGCTGTGCATTCCTCCATTTATGTGACCAGTCAGGTTCTGACCTGTCAAAGATGTGCCAATGCTGGTCGTCAACAAGGTTCGACATCTTGAGCAGTGAAGGACAGCCATACTCGAACAGCATGTCGATGATTTCAACTTCGCTTTTGCACAAATCGCTCAACCATTTTTTCTGATTGGGCCTCACCACATAAACTTGTCTTTATGGAAACTATGTGATGCAAATACAGCAGTCTCTCGGCCACCATACTTTTATATTTTAATGTAGCGCTCTTAGCCATAAGTCATCCCGCGCTTCGGCCACCCACTTGGCGGGAAAGAGGGATCCCGCCCTCTCATCGCAGGTGTACCAGCCATGCACCTGAGTTAACCAGATACAAAGCCCCGACTTGATACACAAGTATGGCCGAAAGCACCATTCCACAAGGTTCTGAGACCCTCGTACTCAGACACCAAGCGTGTGGTCTGGCCGGGGTACTACCCGGACCCCTTGTGTCTCTCCAGGACACAACCGGAGCAGGTTACTGCTCAACCCCTGGTCCTTCTTTAAGAGGGGGAATCTCTCCAGACTTCCTCCAGCATACAGAGTTAACCACTACCAGCACGAGTCCAACCTCTAGTGATCGGAACACCAGAGAGAACCTCTGGTGGGGCCAACCCGATCAGCCCGTGCTCCCGCTTATTTACCATGGCACTAGTGGGTTTTCAGTTACCCGACCACCCCACGAATGCTCTGCAGGCCCACCAGAGGGGTGGAGTATGACTGGCTCGGAGCGGCATACATCCTCGATTTATCAGGAATGCCGAAGTCGGGGATAGCAGCCCTTGCTCTGAATTGGAAGAATTTTCAGCCTCCAAGCCATCGCCACCACTTCCTACCACTAGCATAACAGTTGGAGGCCATCATCGGGCACTGGCCATTACCATACATGGGAATTTCTTCACACAGGAAATTCCTGTCTTGGGCCCCAACAGCCTGAATGCCAAGTGGTCCAACACCACGCCAAGTGGTCGGGCCTAGGTACCAAATATCGGCCCAAGTCATCACGGCAGATACCCCTTACCAGCCACGATGAAACTGGTTCCCATAGGGATACAGGCGGCGAAGCCCAATTTGCAAAGCACACGAGTGGCACTGGTAGCCTTGGGTTGCCATAAGTGGAGAGAGAATATAAGAGATGCATCATCCACCCTTTCTAGGGCCGATGCGGCAAACAGGCTTGGCTACTATAGCATAGTACTGCCACACCACCTCAAACGCCCGGAAACCTTCCCCCCGAAGAAGTCACTGACCTGTAACCCCCTCCTTATAGGGGCTCCAGCTAGTCGTGGAGCATATTTCCCACCTGATGGTACAGAATCTTGCCTTCGTCCCATTCCAGTCCGTGGTAGTACTTGGTCAGCCAATCGTTTGTTTTCTTGCTTTTCTCGTCTAACAGTTTCCACGAATAAGGGGGTTGGAAGGAGTGCATGTGCATATTGACTTCGTCATGGTAGGACACAGCAATCTCCTTGGGCATGTAGCTGCTCTGGCTCTGGAAGCCTTACAGATTACAGTACAATCTGATACATACTGAGGCTATAGGCAGTGATCATTCTTCTTATACATGCTTGGCTCACCATGTTCACCAGCACCGAAAAACAGTAGCAGCTCACTACTCTGTCGTGCAAAATAAAACATTGCACAGCAGTGTTCGCAGGCATGTTTTCCTTGGAAATAATTTATATAGGACAATATACCATGCCGTTTTGAACTTGCTCGTTTTGTTTGGATGTGTCGAAGACCAGCAACGGCACAGTTTCATGGAATCCTTCTAGACGAAGGAGGTGTTCAAATCCACGACCTTTCACTATTCAGAAATATTTTTATATTCTGGGCATTGCAGTGTTCGAAGGTTGATTTGTCTACCGAGATGTTGTGTTGCTTGTTCGTTAGAAATGCCAGTACGATGTAATGGGATTTTTCTGTGCTTGAAGAAGTCTTCACCGCCCAGTGGTTTCGCGTGGTGGACGACAAGACTCGACAAGTAACCAAACTCCAGCTCCTGAAGGTTATGTCGACGATTTTTCTTTCTTGAGGTAGTTCAGTAGCTTTATGTGTTCGCGGGTGCTCGGAGTCACATGGGAAACGAACCACTCTATGTTGGTCAGGGTTATAGGGACGGGCTGCGGGTTTTCTCCGGCTCCAAACACTGCATTGAAGTGCGAGGTGTCTAGCATTATCACCAGTTCTTGCTTGACTCCTATTATTATCATCCTATAACCTTCTACGAAAACCAGTAATATCGATAGTGGCATGCTCACCTCGAACTTGCCTTCTGTGAAAATGGGAACTTTGCAGCCATCTTCCATTCCCCAGCCTACTATTTTGACCATGTCGTGATTGATATGCATAAGAGAGAGGTAGTTTTTTTATGGTGGTGGTTATGCTCACATTTCGTCTTTGGTCAGTAGTAACACCATTCAGTTCGTACATTACTCACTCGAAAAGATGAAGTATACCATTGCAAACGAATGTGGTGGTCTTGGGGTGGGTCCTGTTCTCTTTCGTGAGCATACCTCGGATGTGCAGGAATGATTGCGAAGGCAGGGTGTAAATATATTGATGCTGTATCGGGATGCGAACTTTACAGTATGGCCGAGGGTGTAGGGGCCAGCCAGATACGGCTGGTAGCAATGCAGCTAAAAATTGTCAGTTCTGTTGTCGAATTCTGCCCGTTGGGTTACGTTCAATATGTTGTCGTATTCCATGCATGTTCACTTTAAACCCTAGTATACATAGAAACTCCTCATTGGCACGTGTTAGCATGCTGGTGTCTCGAGCTCTACTGGTCCCAGGCTTAGTGCTGTGCTCGACTTTATGCATGGAATGCCTAGCGAAACTCAATCCCATCGTTTCAGGTGCAGATGTAAATAGATTTCTCTGCTTCTGAAGTCTATGTGCTCATCGTCCTGATCGACGATCGTAAAGACTACTTTGTGCACGCTCTTCACGATCAAGGGAATTTAAATGATACTGTTCGGAACTTCAACCAGTTTATAACCTGGTGGGGCCATTGGTGCGAACTGGTGTAGTGTATTGCTGGTTTTACCATTGACGTAGTAGCCGCTCGCCAAGTTACAGTTTATGTGTATCACATTCACTGGAAATATGTTCAGCTTCGTAGTTTCGTGTCTCGAACTCCAGCATTGACCCGATGGTATCCGGTTCGGCGAAATCGATATCGGCACTGCAAAATATTTCTGCCTTCATCATGTTTGGGTTACCGTGTTGTTCGAAAGTCATGTACGATGGCACAGATTTCTTGATGGAATTGGCGATGTCCTTTAGTTCGTATGCGCCAGTGGTAATGCTCATTTCCTTCAGCTCCAAGGGCGGGTAAAACATCGCTCTCAGCTCGGATGTCATACCACTTAGAATGATGGACACCGACATTCTGACCGGAGAATTTAGGTGCGAACACATATTTATGTAAAAGGTTAACTAACAATTATTCGTCTGCGATTTCTTTTTTTTTTTCCACTGCACCAGAAAGCAAAGATGCAAGTGCCTGCAATTCCAGATGTTCGGCATCTGCTCAATTTGGTAGTTATAAGTAGATTTGCAATTTTTCAGGTATCGCAGCAGTTATGGTGTTGGACACAAATTACCGAAACTATCATAGTATACCGCATGTTTGCCATGTTTGACATAAGTTACCCAGCATGTACCAGGCCCGACTGTTGTGTCCAGGTTGACTATGGCGCAATCGTCATGTTTGGGTTTGAGGGGCAAAACCTCTCGCATGAATACACCACGAAAATGAGGCATCTTCAATTTGCGTGCAAACAGTTCCAAATCCACGATCGTGAGGGGTCGTTTTGGTAGAGATTTCATTAGCACCTCTTCCTGCTGCGATGCTTTTTGTTTCTCGCACCTCCTCCTCGGTAGGGCCGTGGTATGTAAAGTCCTTGGCCGTTTTTTTTACATATGGTGATAGCTTCCAATTTATGGTTGTGGTGGCAGTTTTCTTCAATTTGCTTACCTTCGTTTGAAGCTCGTTTCACCTTGCTAACGATATTTGTTACGGCCCCAGTGATACTGCCCAGAGCACCAATTGCAGGTATCAAGGTAAGAAGGAATCCTCCCATATTTTTCTTCCGTCTCCTCTTGGAACTTCAACTTGCTTTCATCGGCCCCATGTCCATCTTCGCCCTGGCTTGGTAGGTTGAGCCAGTATCTACATCTCGCAGTGTAAAGTCCACTTTCCTGTTCTCGTGGCGCAGTTCGGTTATATCTTCAAATTCAACATGTACTGCGAGAATATATCAATTTGCAGGTAGCTGGCTGTTTGACCGGAGATCATGATATCCCCACATATGATTTACACTATCACATACTCATGTCCAAGTTCTGGTTTAAACACCACTCTCCTATACCCGATAAAGTATCTCGTGTACAAGTCCACATCTTCCAGCAGAAACGGTACACAGTCACGTATGTCAAATATATTGCACATGGCGACGGCGTTAGTTGTCTACAGAATGATGCACTGCTGTCGACTGCGGGCTGGATGTAACACCCGCCTCTTCTTATATTGTTGCCAATAAACTTCACATGTTAACAGTGAACACATTGTCTTCCATGTAATCGTTCCTTGCTTCATGCAGGTTGTATGACGGTCACCAGTACAGGACTTGGTCCAGCAGTTAATTACATCACCGCTGTTGGCTCGGTATAGTTCATATACAATTGTGCGAGTAAACCATTCCTGGCATATATTCTTTTCGCTTGCACGTGCTAACATTGCGCTGATGGAGCAAGGCAGCTTCATGTCCGACCTCAGGTAATATACGGCACATAAAACAACACTGCATGATGCTGGTTCTCTTCGCTTTGACACACCCAGTGTTCAAGTCCATTGCAACTTTCCACTTGCGCAGGCTGGCCGGGAAGTTTGAAGTGAACGCGTCGGTAGCCGGTCGTCACATCACCCTCGTACTTGCCTATGCCCAGTGGGTTGAATGTTGCATACATGATTGAAGTTATACTGTTTTAGGAGAGAGAGAGAGAGCCTTTCTTCCACATTATGAAAACTCAACTACGTGCATCGTCTTACCGTTGTCAATATCCCTGATGCAAGCGCAGCTAATCTGAACTGTAGCAGCATTAAGCTTAGTCATGTTGCTGTCGGTTATAAGTTGAACGTATCGCGAAGGCAATCGGACGCGAAACTCTGCATCTAGCAGGCACGTTACGCACTTGCCATAAGTTGTCTCCGACCTCCGGAATTCTGATGCCACGTACAGCTTCCCGACTACGAGGTCCGATAGTGCTCTATACTAGGCGCTACTGTTCCACTTAGCAATAAGTCTGTCCATGATGATAGCCTATAGTACAGTGATTCCCCTCCTCGAATGTCCACTATTTATAA
>NQII01002732.1:312066-322407 GCA_002778355.1 Clitarchus hookeri
GACACACTCGGTCCAGTCTGCATGCAGTACACATGTGTTCGATTTTTTTCACGTACCGCACCTTCAACTTTCTAAACGAAGGACCGTCATACTCTGTCTGTAGATCACAGAGTTTTACTTACGCAGTGCAATAGACGCTTAACCACCTCTTGTGCTCCGGGCTGACCACGAAGACTGCGCCATCCTCGTTTAACATTGAGCTAAGTACATCTCACACTTTATCGTATTCTACATCACTCTCGCTCCGACGATGATGATGATTTGTCTTTAGCTATATGGAAACGCAAAATGGACGGTTCTCAATTACGCTCTGCCACTGTTCGTAATTGTCTCTCTTCGTAGATGACGAGGTTTAATTATGGCACGTATAGTGTTAATAAATGAAATAAGAAATGGTACTTGGGGAGAAAGCAAATTTTTTTCTACCCAATGATTTTACACAGATTGACAATGAAGCAATACGGACATCTCCGGGCCTCTACAAGCTGTTGTTTAAATGACGTCCTGGCGAGTTCACGCAAGAGGCACTTCAGCAATACAAGAGATTACTTGGCCTCACGAGTGCACATTTAACTGACAATGATGCAACCAGCAACACATATTAGGATGAGACATCCGAAATTCGACATTGTTGCCAAGCTGTTTCCGGATGTCGGCATATCTAGTGGCTCGGGACTGGGTTCGAAGCTTGATGGGTGCAGTCAACTCGAGAATATGTTCTGGGACGATGTGAATGAGCTTGTATCACATCTACGGCTGCTCGTCGCGTCTCAACAGGTGGGCAATCATTCACGCACGAATGAGGTTGTGAATATTGTGGAAGAATTGCGTGAAGTTGGATACATGTACTGTCAATGCATCGTGCACAGATCGCCGCTGAGCTTCACCGGCCTGCACGTCGCAATTACCGCAGGCGAAGAGTACTCATCTTTAGACTTTGTGATTTTTATCAAATTGACTTGGTGTAAAGGGCTATAGATACATGCTCACTGTAATAAATTGTTTCAGCAAATATGCTTGAGCTGTCTCCGTTCGGCAGAAACGTGGGACTGACATTGCTAACGCAATTAAGACAGTTTTTACAAGATAAGGGACCGCCTAAAAATATTCAGACTGATCTTGGCAGAGAATTCTACAATACGGCCTTCCGTTCAATAATGGATGCGAATAAGATTAATCACTACAGTACGCATGGTGATAAGAATGCCTCCATTGTGGAACGATTTAACAGCACACTAAAGACTTATGTGGCGTGAATTTTTGTAATGAGGTAGTTACATTGGCTGGACATACTGCTTCGCCTGCTTTCCGACTACAATGTCCGAGTGCACCGGACCATCCACATGCGTCTGGCGGACATTAAGGACTATTCTTTGCTGATGATTGTGTTTAAAAATGTGAAGAGATAGGATCAGAGCAAGGCTAAAGCGAAGATTGGTGACTATGTCCGTATTTCACGTCTCAAATCTACTTTAGCGAAATCTTACAGGCCGAATTTGTCTGTAGAGGTTTATCGTGTTGACAGGATTCGCCATTACAAACCAAGGACCTATGAACTCGTCGATCTGAGTGGTGACAAGCTGAAGGGAGGATTTTATGAACAATAGATTATGGTAACGCAGTTTCCGGACACCTATTTGGTCAAGAAGGTGTTACATCGCAAGGGTAATCGCCTATTCATTAAGTGGGCAGGGTTTCACCCTTGCCATAAGAGTTGGGTCCTCAGATATGCACTTACTACTTACTGATGTGTAATTTTTCTGCACAAGTTGTGTATGCGATTGTATGTACTGTATTGAATGTAATTTTTTTAAGAGTAAATAAACTTTATTCTTAGACATAGAATTGTGTGTACGTTATTTGTGTTCCTACTTGCATTGTGTAAGTTTTATATATATATTCTTAATTTCCACCTGACTGGCACTCGCACAGAGCTTGGTCGGTGAAAGCCTGGGAGTGTCTGCTACTTCCTACGCGGGCAGTGTTTTTCAGGTCATGGCAGGCAGGCGGGGGACTGCGCTCGCTGGTGCTGCTCGAGAGAGCATTACAGCATACTGCTGCAGCCTCCGGCCAGTGTCCGAGAATGTTGTTGATTCTGTATCTGCTCGCTGGCCGGCGGTGCAGGAGAAAGTTGCTTCTCAGCCTCCTCCGGGCGCTGTCCGCTCGCTCTCGGGCGGTTCACCAGTTACGCTTCGTGTGTGTGGTCATCTGTGCATGTTGGAGATTGTGATATTGTGTAATATTTATAATATTAATGATCTTTATATTAATACAAAACTTTATTCGGTTGGTATGCTAGATTTTAGTTTATATACGATTGTTGCTGTGTTATGGCGTCATTATGTGCGTGAGGGTAATGCTGCTGCTGCGAGGTGTGTGAGTGTGTGTGTGTGTGTGCACGTGTGTGTGTGCATGTGTGTGTGTGTGATGTAGGAGGGAGTCTCAGGGGACTGTCGGTGGGAAGCCTCGTGTCGCCAATCAGTGAGTATGGCGATGTTAGTTGCATTTAGCAGCAGCACACGGAGAAAAAACCACGCCGGGGCAGGGACGACACGAAGATAGTCCTCTCGCAGGGAAAAGTCGGCTGGGGACATTCTTAGCTTGAAATACATATCTTAGGGTACTAGATAGCAACGTGATCGCCACTGGCTGGGGTGGCATCGTGACGGGGTCGCGGGAGCATGGCATACCGGTTCTAGTAGGAAGGAATTACTTAGTATACTAATTTAACAATTCACTGAGAANAGGGACGACACGAAGATAGTCCTCTCGCAGGGAAAAGTCGGCTGGGGACATTCTTAGCTTGAAATACATATCTTAGGGTACTAGATAGCAACGTGATCGCCACTGGCTGGGGTGGCATCGTGACGGGGTCGCGGGAGCATGGCATACCGGTTCTAGTAGGAAGGAATTACTTAGTATACTAATTTAACAATTCACTGAGAAAACCTCGGCAGGTCATTGTGGCAGGGATCTGGGCTCGGGGCATCGTTTTAGGGATCCCCGATCAGATGAGGTGTTGTTGTGGAGATCATTCCAGCTTGGAATGCTAGAGCATGATGTTTAGGTACTGGCTGACAAAATAGTCGCCATGAGCATGCAGCACACAGAGAAAACCTCCCTGGGCCATCATGGCTGGGATCTGGGACAACGGCGTCGTCGTAGGGATTCGCCGGGGCGTCATCGTGGGGATCTGGGGTCAGAGCATCGTTGTGGGGACGAGTAAACCTCGGTGGGGCATTGTGGAAGGGATCTGGGGTCGGGGCATTGTCGTAGGNGGAAGGGATCTGGGGTCGGGGCATTGTCGTAGGGATCCCCGACCAGGCGGGGCATCGTTATGGGTATCCTCCAGCTTGGAATGTTAGAGCATGATGTTTAGGTACTGGCTGACAAAATGGCCACTGTGAGCATGCAGCACACGGAGAAAACCTCCCCGGGGCATCGTAATGGGGATCTGGAACAACAGCATCATCGTAGGGATTCGCCATGGGGCATGCAGCACATGGAGAAAACCTCCCCGGGCATCATTGCAGGGATCTGGGACAACGATGTCGTCGTAGGGATTCGCCAGGGTGTCATCGCGAGGACGACCTGGAATGCAATAGCTTGAAGTTTAGTTACTGGCTTACAAAATGGCCACCATGGAATTCTCGAGGAAATTGTTTGACCTTGACCCCAAAAATGTTTTACCTTGACCCCCAAAAAATTTTCCTTGACCGAGGTCAAGGTCACGGACCCTAGATCCCTACAACAACGCTATTGTCCTACAATACCCTATTTATAACTACTACTAGCAACGAATACGATTTGCCCCTGATCGATTTGCTGCATGCACTAGAATGGAAACGAACACGAGAGCATGAACCTGAGGTGGGCCACNCGATTTGCCCCTGATCGATTTGCTGCATGCACTAGAATGGAAACGAACACGAGAGCATGAACCTGAGGTGGGCCACCTGGTCGGGCACTATATCGCTTCCTACTCCTACCCGAACAGCGACAAGACGTATGGCTTGCGACACCACGATGAAAAATGGTTTCTCAGAAACAAGTACGTGATGTTTTTTCCGGGAGATGTGATGCAGATCGGCAAGTGCAAGGTGAAAATTATGCATGGTCTATGCGAACTTTTGTTTCGTAGGCATCCCAGACACTACACCCAATCGGATTTGCACAAGTACCATCACCTGTTACAGTCCAGCCATGCTCATTATGTCAACAATACCCCCTCAACACAGCGATTAAAGGATACGACTAATGTGAAATTCGGCATTATCGTGGTACTGTTTCCACGATTGGTCTAAGATATTGGATCGGATCTGCTGCTGCAGAAGATCGATAGCAAACGCAAGATAGACTATGTGTTTTGGGACGATCCGAACGAACTCTTCGATGGACTACGGCTACTGGTCGCTTCGCAGTTTGCGGTCACACACCAATGAGCTTATATCCATCATCTAAGAACTCATCGAAGCTGGCTACATCGTGAGATGACGAAGTATGCTGTTTCTGGGGAATNGCTTATATCCATCATCTAAGAACTCATCGAAGCTGGCTACATCGTGAGATGACGAAGTATGCTGTTTCTGGGGAATCGCATAGGTCAGTCAAAAGGAATTATCCTCTGAGAAAGTATGTTATGAAAGGGCTGGATGATACTTTCCAATCCGACCTGATATAAAAAAGACTTTGCTCGTGCAAATAAAGTTCACAACTACATTGTGAAATTGTTAACATTGCACTCCCCCCTCCCTCCACCTCGCAAAAGCTGCTGCAAACACTTGTGGCCCTGACCTTGAATACGGTCGGTTCTAACCAGTTTTATCCAGTTATTTTCATCTGATAATGCAAATCTCACACGTGCGATCAAGGTTAGTTCACGTGCAATTGTTTCGGCGTCATTTACACTGGAGCCCCTTCCCCTGTTGTCGCCTGCCACGTGTGCCTATTCTGTCACATGTGTATGTCTCACGCGCCTGTCAGTTTAGTTTTCATAAAATGTAAAACTGAATACCATACTTTTCTGTAATTTTTTATAAAAATATTTTCTATTAAAATAATGTTTTTATTTAAATAATTCCTAGGGATGATGGGGAGACGAACATCCAATATGGCATCGAGTCTTGGCTGTGACATCTACCAATATGGCGGAGAGCACCGACCATCATGGCCGCCGGCCATGCCTACCAGGATGGTGGATGGATTGTGGATCCTCATGCCAGATGCCATTGTCCCCACTTCAGAATTGCGTATCTACTTAGAAGTATTTCGGCTTAAGACTGTTGGGTGGCATACTAAACTACTTAGAAGTTTTATAACTGAAATGGTACACATATACGATTTTTATCCAAGTTTCGAAACAGTAAATCTTGAATTGAAAGAATTTTGGCCACAGAAGTTGCAAACAGGCTCTTTCTCTCTTCTATCTTAAAAAAAAAAAAAGTGTTGGAAATTAAGTAACGTAGCTGTGTCATAGAAAATCGAGTGCTTTTGGAAACAACGCCTGAAAAACATTTTTCTGTGATTAGGTACATGTAAGCACAGTATTGACTGTCAGTTGTGTTCCAGAAAATTCAGAAAAGTATTATTGCGACCCAGCCGTCCGTTTTCCCCAACCCTCCTGTCTGTCTGTTTCCATCGAGTTGCCTGCATGACTAATGCCTAAGCAAGGTCCGAGCCCATCTTCGGATGACTTAGTGCGTGGAGGGGAGACAGACATGCCCGTGATTTATATTTCGCACCTGGTGGCAACCAACACCTTCTACAGTGAGTGAGTGAGTGAAGAGATTTGTACGGCTCTTAACAGCGAGGTCTTGAGATTGGAGCAGCGCCGTAATGATATGGTGGGGAAAACGGGAGATCCCCGAGAAAACCCGCCGACCAGCGGAATCGTCCGGCATTATTCCCACATGCAAAAATCCGGGAGTGACCAAGCCGGGGGTTGAACCCTGTTCGCCTTGGTGGAAGGCGAGCAGACTAACCGCTCAACCACCGCGGCCCCAATACCTTCTAGAAGGTCGGGAATTGCCTCCTTCGGTAAAAAAAACACCTGGCTACTAAACTGAATCGCCTGTGGCATGTGTACGTGCTGAATAATGGGGATAGGATCAGCGTCGGTATAAATACAGCACTCAACTCGCCGATGGGAGTTCTTGTACAGTGCCTGGTGATTGTTCAGGTGGCGGCGAGTAGCGGCGGTAACCTGAGAATCTGAGCGACTGCGTGGAAGTCATCGGCGTTCTCGCGGACGTGTGCTGCGGCGTTTGTCGTTAACCCGGACGTCAGGGCAGGTGAGACGCCACTGAAAAGTGGCGCGTTGGTGCTAATGGATTAATTTGGAGTCTTAAGATTGTATTATTTGTGAGTGAGTGAATGACTGAAGAGATGTGGGCAGCTCTTAACATCAAGGTCTTGAAAGCCGATTGTATTATTTGTGTTAACAAATTAATTTTTTAATATATAATGAGATATCCAGTAGTCGTTTATTAGCTTCACAGGGGATTACTGTTGAGCCAATAATAGTATATTTGTAATAAATCTCTATAAACTGTTTTTTGTAGCACTGTAAATAATCCAGACATTTAGTTGGTACCTTTTTTTATTAAGACTAGCATCCCTCCCGAATCTGGCAAATGCCCAGGCGCATATAACAGTATTCCTAGTTCAGTGTCTTCATATCTTTCTGAACATGTTACAATCAAATTGGCTGCCAATGACATTTGTACATTCGTCGTATCAGAGTGAGAATTGTCTTGAGGCGAGATGAAGTCAAAGTAGACTATGCCTTGACTTCGCCGTAGGCATGACACGCCAGAGTTCAGACTAGTTTGGAAACAACTTAACAGTTGTACCGGTCGGCACCCAGAAGTACCGGGAAGGGTGTAGGAACAGGAAGTGTCGGGGACCCTACGAAGTCGGGGACTGGAGGAAACTGTCGCGGGTTGGGAGCTAATGAGCAACATGTGGCCTCGGCTAGGAGCGTGTTTCCGGCGGCTTCCTTCCTGCAGTCGGGCCGCTGCTTTGTGAGCGTCTGTCCGGGAAGTTACAGTTGTTCGCCAACTGAGAACTAACGAGGAGACCTGACTGAACATTGCCTCCGGTTGCCCTTCCACTTCGCACACACTTTCTGCTGCGTGCCTCGGGAGAAATTCAGGCTAAAGATTACGTATACTGATTTTCGTATTTTGAACAAGTCGTCCGTAATGGCTCACGAATTCCAGCAAGAACTGTCAAAGGCATGTGCTGTGTTTAAAAAAAATTGTATAATTTTACGGAAAAGTGTTAGTCAAAAATTTTTAGGAGACTCTGTGTAATTATGGACAGTTACAAACTTTCCGTAAATTCCACAGAACTTTCCGTGAAATCACAGAACATCTCCGTAAATTTGCTGGTTGATTTTAATGTATGTACTTCCGGTTAAAAATTAGACTAAAGAATTTTTTTTTTCGTTGAGCGGGTGTTTTATTGTGAATAAAAATTAATTAAAAAATTATGGTAAAATATTTTCATTTGGAGCGATATTTTAAGAGTAATCTAAAGTTCTGGAGTCTGTGATGCTAACCACATACCAACTACAGNATTTTCATTTGGAGCGATATTTTAAGAGTAATCTAAAGTTCTGGAGTCTGTGATGCTAACCACATACCAACTACAGTGTTGTGACAATATAAGGTGTAAATATATTATTTATAGAAATGTGATACATGTAACTTTTTCAGTTTCTAGTGTGGTTTTTGTGTGTTAAGTGTTGTTAACTATTACAGATTCCTGATACTAATATTTTATGATTGAACAAATTGATAAAAGTGACGTGGATATCCGAACTGCCGCAGAAACGATAATTTTCTCATTACAATGGCGAAGAAAGCTTCGTAGACACTCGGCGGGAGACGTTTCGTCTTTTGTATTTACGGACCTCAGCCCCAATTTTTCGTCGTTACGGGTCGCGTTTCCGTATATTAACTCTTCCGTAAAAATCTCCGTGACTATACAGAAAATTTAAACTGTGTGATCTAACCAGCGTTGCCAGACGTCCCGATTCTGGCGGGACGTCCCGATTTTTAGCCCAAAATTAAATGTCCCGTGCGGGTCAGGCTCAGTCTCGCTTTTCGGAGATTACTCGACGGTGGCGCGGGAGGTGCGGGCGACACATGCAAATGCGTTAAGGGGGTAGTATCCACTTCATCTTCAAATTTTCTTACAAATCTTCGTAATGAAAATGTATGACCAGAAATAAAAAATCAAAGCTAGACANCATCTTCAAATTTTCTTACAAATCTTCGTAATGAAAATGTATGACCAGAAATAAAAAATCAAAGCTAGACATGACGTAGAGGACTACTTAACGAATTTTTGGAAATTTGTAGCCAAAGTTAATATGGACATAAAAGGGCACACCCTAACTTATTATTAAATAATTAGGTAATGTTTGATTACGGTTATAGATGTAAAACTAATCATGTAAGAAAAATAATTGGGATTTCGAAATAACTGTTTAAATTTTCCCTATACCTTGACAAGCTTGGTTTTTAAATATTGTCTCCGAAAATTAAGTTATAGAGGAAAATACGTAAATCCAAGATGGCAAGGGTACTTCCTCCTTAACTGGCCGGCTGCCCGGCGTNATTAAGTTATAGAGGAAAATACGTAAATCCAAGATGGCAAGGGTACTTCCTCCTTAACTGGCCGGCTGCCCGGCGTGAAGTGAAAAAAAAGCAAGCGCGTGCGAGGGCGCGACATTTCTTCTCTTTCTCTTTCACTCATTCGCTATTAATCAATCATTATTTTTTTTCTATCTATTTCACGATCACGCACGATTACGTACGAAAGAATACAAAGAAACCTAAATATTGCACTTCTTTATTCGTTTTGTTTGAATGCGTAAGCACTGAGCAGTGAGTTGCGTAATTTGATTACATTAAACAAACAAAAGTAAGCTTTTCTTCCGTGTTTTTTCTTAAAATACTGGAGTTAATTAAACTATACATATTACAATCGTTTAAACATGAATTAAGAAGCCAATAGTGTTGTTTCGGATTGCTCGAAGCCGGAAAACATCACACCCAAGAAGAAAGTCAAACTAGTAAAACATCGCTTAACGAAATACAGTACAAATTGGGAGGATGATTATAATTGGCTGTGTATTGCGGAGTCGAATTAGTATAAAACTTACTGTAGACTGTGTAAAAAAAAGAGTTTAGTATTTCTCATGGTGTATTAAATTATGTAGTGAAGCACTCAAAAACAAGTACTCACTCGAAGATCACACTTCATATGGCGCTGACAATGCAAGTGTTAACTTTGGTTCAAATAATTCTGTTTACACGAATCTCGTTGTCAAGAACGAAAAAATATTAAAAGCTAACTGTTCAGTTCACATCTTGCATAACATGAGCAAATTTGCATGTGATGGATTATAGATAGACGTAGAAGCTATCATCTTAAAAATATAGGGCCATTTCTCACATTCAGCTAAACGTCGTGCGGAATTAATGGAAATATTTGAAACTACGGAAATAGAGTGGGTCGAATTATTGCGTCACGTTCATACAAGATTTCTGTCTCTCTGTCCTGCTGTTGAGAGAGTGATCAAGATCTGGCCTGCTTTGAAACATTACTTTGATAAGCCAGGATTATGTGCGAAGACCATTGAAAAGATTTTTCACTCGGAAGAAGAGGAGACAAAAACTCTAGCCTACTTGCACTTCGTTCATAATGTAATGAGTGCTTTTGGTACATTAATGAAAGAGTCTCAGGGAAATGATATTGCCATAACAGATATGCATGAGTCATTATGTCTCTTCCGTTCAAGGTTGACTCAAAGGCAAAAGGATTGTTTTTTCGGCTACCAGACGAAACAGACTTTAAATAAATTGGTTGAATCTGAAAAGACCAAAGCCATCGAATACTTCAACAATTTTTACACAAATTGTCAAACGTATATAGACGAACGTTAAACTAGAATTCATAAGCCTGAAAAATGAAGTTAGTTTTGAAATGGTTGAGAATGCTGTGTATCTTTATTAAACTTGGCAGGCGATGTCCCAGTAGATAACTTATATGAAAAATTGAACTTGTTGAAATCGTCCTTGGACGTAATAGTGGAAAAGTGTAAAGACACCACTGCACAGAAATGGCACCAGCTCTTTAAACAGTTTCCAAAAAATGACACCAAGAATATGTTTAAACTAGTTTCGTTCATATTGAGAGTCCCAACTTCAAACTGATTTTCAAGCGCGTTTTTTTTTTTTTTTTCAAATTAATTTAAAATGGTTGGATGCCAGAAATAAATGCTCCGTAAATTTAATGAAAGCAGAATTACTCATCCAATTCAATCTGGAG
>NQII01002733.1:15868-36289 GCA_002778355.1 Clitarchus hookeri
TCTCTCTCTCTCTCTCTCTCTCTCTCTCTCTCTCTCTCTCTCTCTCTCTCAGGGCCGGATCCTACAGTTTGCAAGAGCGTAGCGTCTCCTTTGAGTTCAAGAGTACGCGGCATTAATATATATATATATATATCTCACGCAAAAAATAAATAATCCTGCGTTCTTGCAGAAGGTTTCACAGATTTGTTTGTTCCTTCACGAAAGCACAGAAAATATTTGCAGCACGGATTTATTATATACATATAAAAAAAATCCCCTATTTCAAAAAATATATGCTCTTATTCATGACAGTGAGACTACGTGGAGTTAAAATAAACATTGTTTAAACATGCGCCGTTTTGTAATAATGATAGACACATTCTGGTTTTGACTAGAAATAATTAACTTCCTAGAAAGAAAACTGAGGTTACGTGCAGAATGGGAAATGTGGTTCTGGGTAGGTTTCAGTCCTGGTTCCGCCTGGATTCGCCTTCCTGTATGCCTCTCTCTTTCGACTTAGCAGTAGTTCTGGTAGGTAAAACTACTAATAGGCCTGCGCCTAACATGTTATGCGATTTGGGCATCTACGGGAAACGAAATTGCGAGACTTCGTCGAAAATATGCCTCCACCAGAGAGCCAGGCTTCACAATAAAAGGGGGCCGCGGTAGCTGAGAGGTTAGACTGCTCGCCTCCCGCCAAGGCGAACCGGGTTCAATCCCCCGGCCGGGTCACTCCTGAATTTTCGCAAGGGGGAATCGTGCCGGACGATGCCGCTTGTCAGGGGGTTTTCTCGGGGATCTCCCGTTTCCCCCGCCCATGCATTCCGGCGCTGCTCCATATTCACCTCGCTTCTAGAGGCGTGCATCACAATCACGAACGGTGATTTAATCACGGATAGAAAATTGTAACAATTACAATATGTGATTCATGGAGCGTAATATCTGTGATTAGCAGAGTAAATATTCGTCCTGTAATGGCAGCCAATTTTACTATAAAATAATTAAATCCATAGCTATAAATTCCATCTTGCTCAGTAGATGACCGCAAAACACATAGAAAAACGGCTTTAAATTGGTGTCGTGGAGGATTCGTAGCAATTATCGACCACAATTCAAAATAACAACTTTCGTGTCTGTGGTTCGAGGACACCTCGCCTCACCGACAGAGAGCAGTTTATTTATTCACGCCAAAAATAAATTTTATACAGCTCCTGAAGATCAATTTTACCACAACCTTTGTTATTATATAAAGTATTTATAGCTTTTGCATTGAAATATTACAGTGAAGTCTTCAACGAAAATAATGAAAACGAGCGAATCGTATGGATGTTTTCCAGTGTCAATAACGGTAATTTCGCAGAGCGTAAAGATACATTTTTCTTCAAACACAACAAAAAATATATTTGAAATTTATATGCTTTTCTTTCAAAAGTAAGCTACATAAATATATATACACCATGTTGTTATTGCTTTTTTAATGGCAGTGCACCTGATTTGAAAGCAATGTATTGGTAAGAAATTGCTGTGTTTTATAATTTTACACATTAATTTTTTATTATTTTATGTTTTCATAAGGCCTTTTCGCAGCTATGAAGACTATAATTAAAATTCATATTTTTTCAGAAGCTTTCAACTAACGTACTTATCATTCATAAGAATTCTGTGAAAAACGTCTATTCATTCTTAATGGATTTCTCTCGCCTGCAGTGCTTGCAACTGTATACTCATTTCTAGTTCAAATTATTTATTGAATTTAGTTTAACATAATAAAAAAAAACTAGCAAAGACGCAACTTTTTTTGACGCCAGTACTAATGTGAATATATTTACACTTTCATTGGCTACCGTGGTATATTCTAGGGGATTTTGGTACGGGATCTTTTGATTGTGAAACCGATCACAGTTAAAAATCACAAATACTGAAAAATAGCAATCACATTAATAACTGTGACTACTAAAACATCTGTTAGTTCTATGTGTACTCGCTTCGCCCACGTCGGCTCTCAAGACCTCGATGTTAAGAGCCGCCCAAATATCTTCACTAACTCACTCGTAGGGTATATTCGCGGGTCCTTCGCACTTTTCCAATGAGTAAGTGGAAGTAAGTGCAGGACGGTGGCATGCGTCGGCGAGGGCTGGTGTGCGTTAGTTAGTCAAGTCAGCTCACGGGCAGGCAAGACAAGCCCCCGGGGGCGACTCGTGTCAGACCGAAGTGGGGGGGGGGAGGCATGGCCGTGTCCTTGGCAGGATACGTGTCCTGCCGGCCGCGCCATCACGACCGTGTCGTTAGCCCGGCACGAACTGCCGGGGGTAATTGCGCGTGGCTTGTCGCCTCTATCTCACGTCCCCGCCAGATGGGTATCGTCCGCTGTCGTCTCCCCCCCTCAAACCTCTACCATTTCCCGGGGGCTTTGCTACGTAAGGGGAGAAAAAAGTGCGAGAGGACCCTTGCTGGCTTCCGTCTGGCGACAGGTTTGATTAGGCTACTGAACCAAGTTCGCGACACGTCATTTTGTAATATCGCATATACTACAATTTTTTGTAAGACCTTGCACAATCTCGCAAAGATATGCTCGGGAAGTTATTTATATTTGCTTACTATGGCGATATTGGCAGTACTGCTGTCGCACTCACGGATTCACCTGCTCTTATGTTGTATTATTCCAGCTGGCTTCAGAGTCCCTTACGGTAGCCTGGGAGTCCAGTCATGCGAGTCCTAGGCGTTTCAGTTTGTTATGTTTTCAAGCACGTAGACTTAAAAGTGTGACAGCAATTGCAATTTTATAATGGTAAATATGATACAAAAAAAAGTGAGTCTTCCAGTGTTTAAAGGTACGTGACCAATTATTGTTGTGATTTTTATATTAAATAATTGCAGAAAAATTAAATATTATATGCACGCTAATCGGTTGCTGTGTGCTAAGTGTAGCATTTTAGCATTAGGGTAAGGTGTTTGTCTCACATAATTCCGATCAACATTATAACTCGTTCTACTAGATAAGACAATGGGATTTTTCATACGATTGTAATTACTATGTACCATTAATAATAATAATGTATATATCCGATATTGTTATGCCTTCTCCATAAAACTGGTACAGTTATTTGCTGCAGCTCTTGCGATTTTGGGCTACTTGTTAGTCAAATATCTGCTCTGGCGGTAGTCAGGGCTTGGTTCCTGTCCTCGACAGACACTCATCCAGTCCACGTCGTTAGCAGGGAATTAGGGCGTTATGAGACTGAACTAACAGGGTGGCCACTCCACCTGGAAAACCTGCAAATCAGGGAATTTTGCAGCTGTAGCGAAATGTCAGGGAAAGTCAGGGAATTTTTAACTAAACTTTTTCTAGTAAACTCCCTGTACTGTAATGGAAGCTTTAACCTATGCATACAATAGAAATAATTTACCAGGCTGTAAATATAGCAGTAGTTAGCGTCACTATTATACATGGCAGGGAACTTTACTATGAATTGGACTTTTTCCTGCAAAAATCAAGGAACGCTACAATAGAAATATCGGGGGGAAAAAAACTCTACCATTCGCGTTTTCTCACTATACGTATAGGCCCTATGCAGTAATTTTGCTAATCATTTCTTAAGAGTGCACGGATAATATGGAAATACTCCGTAAACAAATGGCAAGTGGGATTTGCTAACATGAAGGGAAAAGTTAAAGAACGAGAAATGTCGCGGGGAAAAAAAAAAAAATTGAGACTGGTTGAAGAAATGATGGACGTTGATGACATTAATGCGAAGATTGAATGTATACAAANATGTTGTGTGTATTACAATATATTCGCTGCGACGACGCAGCACACTCGGGGCACGGTAGTCCGGGCACTGAAAGAGGCCAGTGGCGTTCGCAGAAATATTTATTTGCGTGGGGGAAGGAGGTCATGGTTCGTTTTATTTTCTTTCACACAATTTCCTCGATTCCGCTGGTATCTCTACTGTCACGTGTGGTATCGCTGTTCTTGTTAACCATTACAGTTGGCAATAGGTAAGCTAAACAAGTTGTCTTTTTTTTTTTGCATGTGACCCGTTCGTACATGTTCGTACATGTTTCGCCCGGACTGTCTGCACGAACTTGAAGTTGCTGCGACGATAAGAAAATGAGTTTAGGCTAGGAGATGGGGAAAGAGCGCGTGTTTCAACTTCCCCCAGGATTTCACTTGAGTTTGTCTAGCAGTAACTGTGAAATTGTCTATTGGCGTAATTACGACAAGTGATCGTGGGGTTCAATTTCCCCCCCCCACCCCAGAAGCCAGAGTCTGCGGGCATATCCAGCGGCACTCACTAATGAATACCGGTGGAAAAAGATCAAGGATCTTTGAACCTCCTCCCGCCTGAGGGATGTACCATACCCCTCGACACCTACCGGTAGCATTACCACCCCTCAAAGTCACGTCCTAGTCACGCCACTGAAACGGTCAAACATGGCGTAGTCCATTCACGGAACTTTCAACTTTCCTGAAGTCCTGCTAAATATCTACTCACAGGATATTCCTCTCTCTCATGCAAACAAAGCTTAACCGACACTAGAAAAACATACGAAAGGGCCAATGCACCGCATTCGTGTGCAATCTATGTTTTAACATTTTGCATAAGAACTATTTCTTACTAGGTGGTAGGAACACACCTATTTTCTCACCGTTTTTATTCATATTAATTATAAAGGGATTATAATGATTAGACAAAATATAAATAAAAAATTCAGTTTAATAAAAAATAATGTACTTTTATGTTGACATACGTATAAAACGTTAGTGATACGTGACATGTCTAGGAAAGAACCAAGTACGTCATGCATGTGGTGATTTTTCAAAGTTTTGATTAAAAAAGTGTGAAGAAACCGTGAATAGACTATAGGTGGCGTTTGACGCAGCGTCGCGACGCCCCGGCACATCTGCATGTTGGTTACCGGCGGGCACTCGGGGGGGTCGTGGGTGGAGACGGAAGTGGTCAGCCGGAGTTCGTGGCGTGTATTGGCCGGTTGTTCCGCTGCGCCGCAGGGGATTGCGTGGAAGCCCCTCATGTCTGGCGTAGATTGTGGGCTGGAGGGGCGAGGGGACGCAGTGCGCTGCGCGGATGTATAAGCTCCGGCGGCTAAGAGTAAAGACCAGTGTGCGTGTGTGTGCGTGCGCGCGTGTGTGGACTGTGTAGGGGGAGGATGAGCCGGACGTGACAAATATAACTGCAGGATGTCTGGAGGCTTTCATTGCGGCCTCCCTTCGCCCGACGACGACGACGAAACGAAATGAGAACCGAGATAAAACACGGCTTCCGAGAGGGATTGGTCCTTTTCCCTGCGTGGTCAACCGTCGGGCTTTATGGCTTTCCAGCGAACGTGACAGGCTGTCCCTACAACTTCCGCGCTGTTTTTTTTAACAAGCGTTACTGAGTACTTTATTGTGTGTAAACAATGAAATCAGCTTTTTTTTTGGGTCAAATTGTTATAGCAATGGATCATGCCAGTGGTAGTCATTTCACTAATCGTTTTTCATATCAGATTTTCCCTCNGGTCAAATTGTTATAGCAATGGATCATGCCAGTGGTAGTCATTTCACTAATCGTTTTTCATATCAGATTTTCCCTCCCTTCTCGTGGAAACACTTTTCCCTGACTTGCTCGATCTGGAAAGTTCCGGCGTGGTCTTTCTGTAAACATATATTGATATAGTTCTTCTGGCTCTAATATTCGCATTGAGTATCTATCAGTCCTGGGATATTAGCAGCTCCTTTTAACTTTTTAGTTTGCGTTTAGCACACAGGCCATTCCTTTAAAAGGAAATTCTCGATATTCTCGATAATAAACGCATAATACTAAAACATCGAAAATATTTAAAAAAAAAAAATTAAGAATAAAACATCTGGATTTTTACTACCATTTCCGAGATTCTGTCATGCTCGCAAAGTAACTGCATCTCTTCTATCTTCTGGTCTGTGTTGTTTGCTGGATAGAGAATGCGTATACATTCAGACACTTTTATTCCAGTTCCAGTTACGCGTTTTCTTCCCTGCGTATGTCTTGTTTGAACAGCGGCAATTTGCCGGCACCTTTTATCTCGTAAGCAATTTTTCTGTGTATCGGTGTGAAATAAAAATGGCTTCGCTCGGAAGCGAGGTGAGGCAAAATGAGACGGCGAGTTAAAAAAAAAAAAGGTGGTGCCAACTTTGCGGCGAGGAAAATATCCTTTCCTTTCCTTTTATTGTGTTATATTTCTCAATCTCCTCCTCCTGCACCTCGTTCGTCCCACAGGACTGCGAACGCGCGTGTGATGTGGGCGGTCGACGACAGATGAGTCTCCTTCTGTCCTTTAGCGGCGCATGTCGGTGGAGAATGCCGTGGAATCCCGTCGCCTTCCGCAGGCGCCGGCGCGACTCTCGGGATTATTATTATCATCATCACCACCACCATAATCATCAACACCACCATATCATCANAGGCGCCGGCGCGACTCTCGGGATTATTATTATCATCATCACCACCACCATAATCATCAACACCACCATATCATCATCACCATCATAATAATCATCATCACCACCATAATCATCACCATCACTATCATCATCATAATCATTTTATAGTATTTCACTAAATTTGCAACCAACATATCATCTGTTACGATTATTTACTCTATAGCCTACATTATTCTTCTCCAAAACACAATTTTCTTCATATAATGGAATCTCACCTAGANACGATTATTTACTCTATAGCCTACATTATTCTTCTCCAAAACACAATTTTCTTCATATAATGGAATCTCACCTAGAAAAATAACCAATTTGGATTAGGTTAGGTCAGTACACGATGGATATGCTAATCTTGACCTATATTTACAAAATTAGGAGAATTCATTTTTAAAATAATAATTTGTCTTCAAGAGTATTTTAGTCATAACCTCAATTAACCAACGAAAGACACGATGTAATAATATTGGTAATGTTAATATCGCAAATGTGATATGGTCCTAACATGTATAGCAATGTATCGCATACCACGATATTCTNATATTGGTAATGTTAATATCGCAAATGTGATATGGTCCTAACATGTATAGCAATGTATCGCATACCACGATATTCTTTTTTGGTGATTTTACGATGATGGTGGTACTGTTATGTTCCGTATCGTGTTATTTAAAATTTTTCCGATATTGTTATTTTCAAATAATTAAAAAATATGTCATTTTGATTTTTTTTTTATTATAACAGTAATGGTATTGTTGCACATTTAATTTAAGTGGTTGCGAAAAACCAATTATTCATATTNTTTTTTTTTATTATAACAGTAATGGTATTGTTGCACATTTAATTTAAGTGGTTGCGAAAAACCAATTATTCATATTTCGATATTTGAAATTTAAGTACGAACACTATTTGCGATGTCAATATTTACGTGCGAGCTATATTTGCGACATCAATATTTGCGATATATCGTCATCAAATTTTGATATTTTCTGGAATCGATATATCACACCTATAACGACATGATCAGCATGTTTCGAAACGATACTGAAAAGTGTATATCGCTCAGCCCTTCTCTGTGTTCGAGGGTTCCCGGCGAGTGTCAGTCACTATGCCTGTCGCTCCAGACATCGCCATGTCTGTAACTTGCTTTCAGGTTGATTGGAAAGCAGCAGTGCTCGTCATAAATGTGCCAGTTTCTCTAACGCGTACTGGAATTACTAATTCCCCGGATTTAACGTCGGATAACTAATCCGAGGAAATAACGGAGCTTACTAAACTAAACTTACTTAAGCTTACAGCTCGTAACGCTAATTACATCCAAGGCTTAAGCGGGATTCGAACCCGAAATCCTAACGACCTCGACCGTTGAGATTGTCTGAATAAGGCATAACACCTTCGCTATCGCTACCCCGCCGGTGCATTGCACAAGTTCATAGTGTTGATTAAGTTAAAAGGAAGCATCATCTTTGTGCTTACAAAGCGTAATTCATGCTTTAGTTAATATGCGTTCTGTGCTTGCGACATGAAGAATTATTTGCATTGCCGTCTCAAAAGATTGCACCGCGGAGATTAATGCAATTCTCGAAATAGCCGTCGGTGGGAGAGGGGGCGGGAGAGGGCAACTTTCGCCGGGATTCTATATTGCAAGGTCAACCAGAGACGCTCAGGTCCTGATGAAGGTTTATAATTTTGAACCAAATAATATAATCATATTTCTGCAATTAAAAAGTAGCAGCGTAGGTACTGTAAAAAATTAAGTCCTGGCCTTTCTTACAAATTATACAGTGTGATTTTTTTTTTATTTGTACAAAGAATTCTTTCTAAACTAGTTGACAAAAATTTTCAGTAACTCTGAAAATAAATTATGTGCAAAGCTAATGTTGAATTTGAGCAAGACTTCATGTTTATTATAGTTACTGAACTACATAAACAATTTTGTATTCTTCAAAAGAATGTGTCGTAAATATACAATAATTCAATTCCGAGGAATCGTTCGTAACAAATACATATATATTTTTTACTGCGTAGGCCTTAGACTGGCACCTACGTGACGCAAAAGTACGTACATTGGAAATAGAAGTTGAGGCAAGACTGCGTAACAGCTGTGTCCTAAATCTTCTGACAGAATGTGCTGTATATGAAATAATCAATTGATTAAGATGAATCTGTTGTCGTTGACCGATACTTAACAAAGTATAATTTGTTAAAACATCACATTATGTCATGGATGACTGAATCTCTAATTCGAACGTGCATCTGTTATGGTTCAATCTTAAACAGCGTAGCCCAGTTTTGAACTGTTTATCAACACGAGTAAGAGAGAGAGAGTATGATAACCACCCGTTATGTGTGAAGCTTCGTGATTGTCATGCCAAACTTCACCGAGAGAAACTGAAGGCGTGGTATCCGTCAACGAGGAAGATGCAGCATTTCCTTATTGCGTAACGCAGGCCAGTCACGACGCTCGCCTGGGCGCCAGATGCGGCCCGCGCGAGAAAGTAGTTTGACGATAGCACAGGTGTTAGGAGGTGATAAACATGTGGTCTGCATGCGTGACGTATGTACACGTGCGCTACAATCCGTGGCTTCGAGAGCAGGAAGTAGTCTGTGTGCCGTCAACACCGTGGACTAAAGTTTCTACTGGCGCTGCTGTCGAGACAGAAGTCAACTTGTCGGTAAAGGTAAAAATTGGCTGCCGCCAAGAGGCTCCATGATCTTGAAAACGCGCGTCGCCATATTCTTTGAGCTAGGCTTAAGGAACCACGTGCTAAACGTACTGTGCAGAGGTAAAATAATACCTTATTTACTAGTGCTCCGTTGAGTTGGGAGATTTGGGCGGCTTGGGAGTCGATGAGGGAGAAATGAGGTGAGAACGGAGCAACGCCGGAATGCAAGGGTGGGGAAACGGCAGATCCCTGAGAAAAGCCGCTGACGAGCGGCAACGATTCCCACTTGCGAAAATCCGGGAGTGATCCGGCCGGGGATTGAACCGGTTCGCCTTGGTGGGAGGCGAGCAGTCTAACCGCTCAGCCACCGCGGCCCCACTAGTACTACGTATCTGCAGAAAGTTGTGTTTTTGTGAGCGCCAACACTTTTTTTCTCAAAATTATGCTCCTTGTCCACACATGGCTGGTGAGGAATTCGGGCAGCTATTGAAGAGCAATACACTTACTGGAACGACACACCGAGATCTTGATTTGTCTAGTTGCTACCAGATCGCGCAGTCTTGACATGCTGCCTGAAGAGTTGGCACATGCCAGACTGGCAATAAAGACACGTAATTATGTACTTCAAGAATGGCGATCTCCTTCACAAATTTTTGGAGCCAGAGAAACAGTGTCTCAGTGGAAATCCATCATGGGAAATGCTACTCCGTGGCCCTAAATGTCACCAGAGCTTAGCATTAACATTTTTTTTTTTGGGCTTTCATGAATACCGACGTCCGCACGAGGAAACTGGAGATACGGTGTGATACTTCGTGGAATTCCTGAGTCAAGTCTCCAATGAGCTACACGAATGCTATGCACACGACGTTGACAATAACAATTACAAATCCTGTGTTGTAATGGGGCAATGATCATTAAACTTAGTTCTTTAATTTACAACGTCTGTGAAGACGTGTCTGAAACCTAAAAAATTGTCCCCGCTCGGTTTATCGTCTTCTACCTGCACACATAATTCGTTGCAGGTTAGGGTCATCGCATATCGAATTGGACGACGCGGCTGAACAGTGGGAAAGAAGTGGGAATTTCAATTTGTTACCGCGCGCATGGAGTAATAACGCTCTCGTATCGTTCAGGAGCAGAGTCCCAGGCGTTTGCGAGAGTTTAAGGGGGCGCCGGGGCCCGAACGAGGGAGGGGGGGGAATGGTTTGTATATGAATGGCACGTTGTTATCGTAATTACATCGGCGAATAAGCCGCCCGGGCGTTCACAGTAAGCCGTTGGAAATTCGTGCCCAATCTTCCGTGCGCGAGGGGCAATTTCGCAGTGCGCGAGAGAAATAGCTGCGGCCCGTAGGACCCAAACTTCTCCAATAACTGCGGGGGATAAACCCCGTGATCTGGGATGGGGGGGAAGCCAGAAAGTCGTGCCAAGCGAGGGCGTTGCGAGGCCGTGTTTCATGGCCTGTGGGTGGAAGTATGAGAGGCGGGGGAGGGGGTAGACCGACCTATCATTAAAACTGGAGATAGGTCTTCCCCCCATGATTCACGTTCGCCCCGCCGCTGATATTTCAGGGAAATGCAGGGCCCTTTTCCTCCCGGCCTCCCAGCGGGAATTGGAACGGAAAGGTTAGGACCGGATAAATAGATTATTAATGAGCTGCGTCGCGGTCAAAATCGACGTACGTGCACGGGCCCTCCGTGGTCATATGGTCTTTCTCTCTCTTGCTGTGTGGGGCCGCGGTGGTATGATGGTCAGACTACTCATCCACCGCCTGGGCGAACGGGGTTCGATTCCCGGCAGGGTCGCTCCCGAATATTCGCATGCGGGAATCGTGCCGGACGACGACGCTGGTCGGCGGGTTTTCTCGGGGATCTTCCGATTCCGACGGTGTTCCATGCCTACTCGTTCCACCCTCGCCGGCTCTCAAGACCTAGACGTTAATAGTCGCCCAGATCTCTCCACAGCATTAATGCTGTGCGTTTTAATCACGTCCCACCACCCTACCTGCTTTGATCTTTCTTCAGGGCGAGCACGTAAAAGGAAACTTAAATTGGATTTCATTTATTCCCGGGAAATTGTTGTGTGGCTGCTGACTTCGCGGGACTGTAAGAGGACGCGAGGACGTAAACAAATGTTGAGCACGGTAATCCAAGCATGCGGGTCCTTGGAAATCAATATAGAAAAAATTAAATAAGTGCAATCCTACACCACTGTTTATGACAACTTCCTGAATTAAAAATTTTGCGGTGTGTTGAGTTCCTTCAGCACAATATCACGCGCCGGGTCTAAGCATACAAAACGTCGAAGTCGGAAACAGCATATTAGGAATGCACTGCATAGGCGCCGACTGCGAGGTGCTTTACATATTCAACTCCCCAAAAATATTTCCTCAGAATCCCCAATATTTCAGCCCTTTAATACCTTGATGTTACTCCGGTAGTTCTATCTATAGTCTGTTCCCGGTGATGTAAGCATTTTTGAGTCTCTATTTTTTTTTTCCTTTCAGCCATTTTTCATCCTTTAACCACCTTTTTAAATAAATATTACCATGTGAGTAATAAACACAATGTGTATGTTCCACCGCACTCGTAAGTTAAAGTCTAAGCCTGAAATAAAATATATTTATCGACTATCATTGCAAATCAGAGGGCTTTCAAAAGTGCTCACTTTACCGTGAATAGCCTATAGGGTACGGGATTGCGCTGAGAGCAGTGTTTTCCAGCGTAGTAGCAGGCAGGTGCTGCCGTCCACCTTAATTTTGGTCTTAAGACGCACCGCTTTTTAAATATTGCGTTTGAAAAACTTCACGTTTTTTGGCCTACGCCCTTTCTTCTATTCCAACATTTTTTCAGCACCCCCAATATTTTTTTTTTTACAAATCGACGCCCCTCGCAAAGTGGGCAAAAACTGCAATGTATAACTGCCCTTTTTTTCTATATTGGCTTCCGAAATCGATTATCGTGTTTATAGTCAACTTTTGTCCCACACCCGTGCAAATAAATTCGCATGTTCCCACGAACGTGTTTCTAAAGTTCGTGTGTAAATATTTCTCAAACACTATGTATAGCAGACATCAGAGTGACACACGGACTCCCCGTTTAATGCTGTGAAATTCGTAACGTTACTCTGTTCCTATACACGTGACTATCGCTTCCATGACCCGAAATACGAGGGGGGAGGGGGAGGAACAAGGCATTGACCAGTGTCATCTTTTGTTTGTAATGGACCAGATTTTTCGTGAAGCACATTTCCCTGATCAACTGCAACGCAGTATCAAACCTTTTAATGTACATTATCCAGCGCTAAACCCAGATATACTCCGATTTTAATCCACGGAAGTACACTTCGTGTTGGCGGAGTCATAACTTTGGAGGAAGGGAATTAAAATCCCTATCGTGTGATTTGTGCAAGTAGTTATAAAAGAGAATGGCTTCGCATTTGATGCACGTCGGGCGAGCGGAACTCGCACCCGCATCGATTATGAAATGCTGCGTGTTCGCACGACGCTCGCACGAATCGTGATAAGCTTAACAGTGAGCTGACTCGGAACAACGCAACATTTTAGCATTTTATCAGCGTCAATCCAACACAATTAATAATTTCTTCAGTTTTCTTTTTTGCGTTGTTTATTTATAAACTACTGCCGCCAACCACCATATCAAAACGTGAGTCAAAAGCTAGCTAAGCTTATTTATAATCAAGTAATTTAAGTGGTACTTACATTTCACTCGTTAAAAAAAATAAAACATAGTGAAACACACAACAGTCTAAAAGTAGGAAACCTGGCAAGTATAAGTTTAGAAATATTAGAATTCTGTGATTTTGTGACAAGCGATTCCGCTTTAACTGTTTTACGCGTTTAGTCCGAAAAGCCTTAAAAGTAATTTTGGACATACCTACTTCACCGTCCCACTTGTCTCACAATCATGACGTCAGTACAAGACTTAACTTAATTGACATTGATTCAGGGCACCCGCTTCATACTGGCTATAAAATGTCGTTATATAATTATCTTTTTTTCCAGAGGATTTTATAGAGAAATTTGACTTTTTGGGAGAGTGGAAGGGCGGTAGTCTACCCAACTTAAAACTGGTTATAGATTACCTCAGTAAGGGTAATTATTAATAAAAACAATTCTGTTTTTTTAATTGTTGATTTAAGTTATCAATCTTGCATCAGACTTGTGACTTAAGTTTGCTGCTGCTGTGAATCGGTAATGCTGGCGAAGCGATTAACAGCGTTGATTACAAGTCAAGTTATTGTCTAGTCCATCTGGAAAACTGCATTCAGAAATGTAGAGCCAGCTGTCTATGAAATATTTCCCGTCTGTGTGCCGTATTCTTAAAAAGTTTAAAAAGTGTTGATTACTACTGATTGTCTACGGTTAGACTTACGTGACATTTTGCAATGCGAGTTGCGTGCTTTTAGCCCCACGTACGTAGCATACAGAGCATTATGTGGCCTCTCGTGTATAATTTCAGGTTCACACAGGAGCATTGTTATTCACTCAAGGCTAGATGCCATTTAGTATTACATGGACACAAATGATACCCAGTAATTAATTTGGTATCAGCAGACGTGGCCTTATTACATTTTAGAGATTTATGCTTCCCTTTTCAATCAGTTAAAAGTCTGGAAATTTGTACTATAGTTCGTTCATGGTTACTTCCAAATAAAGTTCTACTTCCAGGAAATTCCTCCTCGTAATGCATACGAAACTCAACCAGGTCTATATAATTATGCCAAAGGGACAACGCACCGCATTCATGCGCACTCAGTGCAATTGATATTTTGTATGATAACTATTCCTTACTAGGCATTACCAACTCACCTTTATTCTCGCTGTTTATTCATGTTAATTATAAATGAAATATGATACTAATCCGGATAAAGTAAAAGTTCAATTTAACTAATAATAAGATACTTATATGTAAACAGAAATATAAAACGCTTGTGAAACACGGCACATTTCGTAAACAACGGAACACTTCATAAGTGGGGTGATTTTTCGAAGGTTTGATTAAAAAAGTGTGAAGATACCGCGAACTGACTAGTGTCGGTTTGCGGCATGCTTGTGGAGCAGGAGGGGAGGGGAGGGGAGGGGAGGGTCGCCCTCACCAGCAGTATCGCCATAGGCCTGTCTTGTGACCAGCGGACGGGCCATCCGACGTTGCTGACGTCACGAATTGAGACGAATTGTTGGACCCGCCTCGCGGCCATCTTGGGAACGAGGTCAGCCGTCGCGGCGCTTGGTTAGGGGGAGGGAGGAGGCTGGAGCCTATAGGAGGAGGACCCGGGTCAAGTGGGCACCGGGAGGCTGACGGGGAGAAATGGTGACCTCTCTCCTCTCCCCTCTGCGGCAAGGGCGGAGGGGGTAAGAGGAATCGCAGAGGATTGAGCCGGGTGGCGGGTTGCGCAATGTCCAGAGAGGGATGTCTGGAATGAGGCGTGACAGTTTCGGGAGAAGTGTTGCCCCCGCTTGGTAGCGAACTGGAGCCTCGATTAGGCAACCTCGCCGCTGTTGCGTGGAGAAGATTGTCCCCCAACAATCCTAAACAACTTATCCGGATAAAGAAAAGTGTGCTACACACTCTTCGCAGCTGCCGGCCAGAAAGTTCCCAATGCGCCGGAGATTAAGCAAATCACCAGCCCTGTCATTAGCCGACGCTCTCGGCCGTAATATGCAATACATTAAAACTGCTTGCGGCGGGGGGAGGGCTTTCCCACCTGCAAGAAATTGCGTGTCTGATGGAGGCTGAATTACCTTCCAGAAGGGCCGGGAGCACTTAAAAGTTTTCACGTTTAGTTTAGGGCTGTCCTTTATGCATTATTCATGTCCCACTGGCCGACTCTCTGGGGGTGCAGAGGCCGGTGGTGCCTGCAGAACCAGCTTGAGTCCACCTTGGTCGTGGGCTGTGTAATGACTTCGCTCGTGAAGGTGGGAAGGGGGGGGGTTATTAAAAGACAACATATGCTACAGAAATTCACAGCAAGGATTTAAGCACAGGCTGCAATATAACTGATTGTTCCCCAGGCAACACCTTGTGAATCGAGTTTTACGATTGCTTTCCTTAGTGCGAAAGTGAAACAACGTAGAAGAAATTCCCAAACCGACGGACGGAATTTTCCAGACCTTGACGGAAGTCAAACTTAGGACCTATGGCATATACTACAGCCTGTCAGATTTAATTTCTGCTATAAAATTTTGTATCATCTATTACAGCAATAACTGTACGAAGTTATGTAATGACGAATACATTATTTTGATTGTGTGAAGTCACACACAACTGTGGTGTAACTTAGCGTTCAGCTTATTGTAGAACATTTACTGCGTCCATCTTCTTTAAACTTTCTGCTCATCTCATTTAATACTTTTTGCGTTTCGATTAGTGTTGACTGTTGACAGTTGCATTATTGGCAAACAGATTATAACCGTACACACCCCAGCTCATAACGCCCCAAGGAATTTGTAAAGGATTTCAGAAAACGTAGTTTTTTTTTTTTCTGCAATAGGCCTGATCCAACTCGTAGTTCAGATACCAGAATTTTCAGCTTCGAACCAGATAACGAACGTGACGGACGTAGCGTTTTCGCCCACGCGGCAACACGTTGGTTCGATCCATAGCAACAGCATTGAATATAGTTTTTCCTGGGTACGTTTTCATCTAGGTCCCCGAACGGTGTGCAGAGCTCCAGCAGAAAACTTATTAAAAAACCGTCCAACGTGTCTGAGTGAGGTCTGCTTACGAATAGCATTTAATAAACGTTACGCGTCTGTATATGTTCTTCAGTTCCTCCATGTCTCTAAAGCATGTTATTGTAACAGTGAAAATGGCTCAAACGGGTGCTTTCGCGGTCATTTTTAGGTATAAACATTCCGGTACAAAACATTAAAAAAGGAATACGGACGTGCATCAAACCTTTATTGTTATTATTTTTATTACGTCATAAAATGGTAGTGTCTCCGCTGGAAGTCTCATAGAGGCGCGTTATCGACGGCAAGACTGCACGCCAGTTCAGTGCCTTGCGCGTAGAGGCGATGAGAGAGTTGATGCGCATGTCCCGGTCGCCCCTAGCGCTACCACGCTTCTAGACCTACGAACGTGCGTATGCTAACGAGAGCTGCTTGCTCGGCGTTTGCTTTGCTAGAAGGCGCCGCGACGGCGCACGCCTGCGACGCCGGCTACGCGCACGCGGGGGAGGAAACCGGAAGACAAACAATTTCTCGTCGGCGTCACCAGCGGCGACGTTCGTAAACAGGCAGGCCGGCTCCCAAGCCCTTCCCGAGCAAGTCCTCGCTCTTGTTTGCAATAAAGAGAGTTGTTTTTAACTCGGTTTCTTACGGCAGGCGGGCGCGCCCGTTCCGTGAATATTTATGACGTTCTGAAAGGATACCATTTCTCCTGGCTCTGGTTCTCTCTCTCTCCCCCTCCCTTTTTCTCACCCGTTCCCTTTTTCTCCTGGCCACTCCGCTTTTCAGCTCGCGCGAGAGATTAAAGTTTCAGTTTCCGAGCCGGGAGGGGCCTTCCAAACACCCCCCCCCCCCNCCAGGTTGAAGTGAAAGGGGGCTCTCTGCAAGTCGTCCCCGGCCCTAATCGGCCCTTCCTACCACCCCCGGCGCACCCTGGGGACGTTCTCTGCCCTTTGGAGGAACAGGGTGTGTACCCAGCCAGGGATGGCCAGTGTTCAGGTTTACTGGCCTTCCTATGCTGCTAAACCACTCTTGATATTCAAGTTGTACTGTTTTGGGAGAGGGGGACGGTGCGTTTTTATGTTAACTCCAGTGGCAATGCAACATTTAGCACCGTGCCCCGGTGTTTGTGAAACACCATTAGCCGCAACTAATACAGGAGAGATTCGACGAACTATTAATTACTTCGATATACAATTCAGTGGCATTTACGTGAAATGGTTGGCCCGCGATTTCGTTTTTTTTTTAAGCTGATAATTATTTTACTCACAAAACATTTTTGTAAAGCAGAATTTTATGTTTTTATTGGAGTTTCTGTACACTCGAAAAATTTGCACTTTTACAAGAAAAATCCTTGTAAATCCTTTGCATTTTTTGCAAAACTACAAACAGTTTTTTTGTAAAATCTGCAAAACATATATTCGTAATATTACAAATAATAGCCTTGTTTTACAACTTATATTATTGAGAAGTGTACAGAAAATAATATTTTTCTTCTAGAAAACAAAAAATTAAGTGAATTAGTAACTAAAATAATATTTCAAAACATAATTTACGAAAAAAGAAAGCGCACATTGCCAGTACGGGGACTGGAACCCACACCCCTTGTAATGACTTACTTGACTTACGAACTCAACACTTATTTTTATAATAATATACTTCAAGTACTTGCAAAATACTAAGGAATTGATTTCATTACGAAGAATACATTTATTTAATTTTAAAAGTTCTGTATAGCAAGGAAGCATTAGCCGTTAATACGTAATACGGTCACGTTTTAAAGAAATTGTCGTTTTATTATGATTATTTGGGTTGTTTCAAATGGTTTGCGTTATTCAAACTTGCAATACATTTATAATACATACATTTATTTTTGCACGCAACTACACTTTACATAGCCCATAGTTTTTTCACGAACAACTCCTATACGATTTTACGTTGTTGAATGTCGTTATTTTGCTGAATCTCGTGAACAGGGGACACGGGTTAGTAAAGTACAAACATTCCCTAAGGTCTGTTACAAACAATTTCTCAGTAAAAATTAGAAATTTTTTACAGTGTAGGATAGATAGTATTTTATGGTCTGCAGCCATGAAACTTTTATGCACTTGAACAGTTGGACACATATAGTAGGGTGGCAATATCTTTCGTTTACAATCGTATGATTTATTTTTTTCTTGGAGCCTATATCAGTTGTAATGCAATCACGCGATTTCGGTACTGTTTCGGGTGCTATTAGGTTTTCCTGTAGATCCGTGCTTTGTTAGCATGTACCATAAACGAACCCTTTGTCTCCTTCACCATCCCCCCGTTCGCGCTGTTAGAAATATGCCATGCCAGGAGCAGTACGAACTTACGGACAGTAACTTCCTTTCCGTATGCATCCTTGGTAAGTCTTCTAGAGTAGTAGAGGGAAAGTTGATTGTATGGCAAGATGACACGATTCGTCTGTTAACTGCACTTGGCGTCTCTACTTGCAGACCGAACGTAGAGTTTAAAAACTTGTAAAACGCTGTGGTGCGGAGTGAAGGGCAGGGAGGGAAGTGTGTGCGGAGGGAGAGGGCGTGTCACCCCTAGCAGGCTCTGAGTTGCTCTTGTTTGCAGAGTCCTCCTGGCCGACCATCATCGTCTCGTCTTACGTCCACACAGCCCTGCCGCATCCTTCACCCCCACTCTCTGCAAGTGTCTCTCCTCTCCCTCCTGGGCAGCTGGCACCTTACTGGCCTGCCCTGCCACCTCAGGTAGATAGATCCCTTCATAGAAACCACCAGCACTCACTTGCCTTATGTTTTATTACACCAATTTATATATATATATATATATATATATACATGTTGTGTCCGTTTGTTCGGACGCGTATAACTCCCGAAAAAATCACCCAATTTTCATTCTGTTTTTTTTATAAACCTTCCTTTAGTTCCCACGTGTGTTTGTACACCTTTCTTTTTTATCTGCATTACCTGCAAAGGTACTAAAATCTGCAAAAACTCATTCTTACCACGCTTTCGTGTCAGGAAGCGCCTTTGTTGACAGCTGTCTGTTTGAACATTTCAGTTTGTTGTTCTCAATGTTTTTTTTACACACACGCACACACACATACACACACACACACACACACAGAGATACTTCTTTCAATTAATTCCATAGAAATGAATATAACCAAAATCTTTTACGCCGCAGCATCGCGTGACCGGGTAAGCTAGTTGTAAATATAATTATTGGTACGTCGGCACAGTAGTTTTTCAGTTATCGAATCACTGTACGTCCACCCTACATTTATGAAAATTATGAATGCGCTCTAAAATAAGTGACTGGGTATGGTTTTACGCTAGTAGATTTCTAGTTTTTATTTTTAAATCGTATAAAAACCAAATATAATACAAACTATTTCCTTTTTTGTCAGTTATTTATACACCCGCAACATACATGTGACGACATTAAATCTTTTTCGTTATGCTGCTAAATAACCCACGAAATAGGATAATATTGTAAATTGTATGAAGGAAAAAAAAACTGTTTGCCGCGGCTGTTTTAAGACTGGCTAACCCTGTACGTTTTTAGAACAACATTGGAATGGCATTTCGAAAATAAATTACTTCCCAGACAAGTGCAGAAATTGTTTTTTTCTTCTTTTTTTCCTCTTTTAAATTTGTATTTGCGCTCATGTCCCTGCTTAATTGTCTGGCATATGCAAGGAAGTTATAGAGCTGTAACCGAAAAAAAAAAGTTCTACCGTGGGTACAGGAGAATGCGAGACAGCCAGGCAGAGAGGAGAGATAACGCGAGAGCAGGGGTGTCAAGAGTGGCAGACGTGGCGTGNACAACATTGGAATGGCATTTCGAAAATAAATTACTTCCCAGACAAGTGCAGAAATTGTTTTTTTCTTCTTTTTTTTCCACTTTTAAATTTGTATTTGCGCTCATGTCCCTGCTTAATTGTCTGGCATATGCAAGAAAGTTATAGAGCTGTAACCGAAAAAAAAAAAAAGTTCTACCGTGGGTACGGGAGAATGCGAGACAGCCAGGCAGAGAGGAGAGATAACGCGAGAGCAGGGGTGTCAAGAGTGGCAGACGTGGCGTGGTCGTGACGCAGATGCACCCCTGGTCCCCGGAGCCGGTGCCTACCCTCCATGTGATCCCGAGCTATCTCGTCCGTGTGAACGACCTTCCACAATGGCGGCACTCCTGCCCTCGAGATAAGGCGGGCCGGGCCGTGCCGGGCCCGTTATCTCGCCTCACACGCTCCAATTATACGTGTCTCATTACCCTCAGTCTCCCTCGCACTCGTAAGAAAACCTCGCTGTTTGAAGAAATACGGCGCGACTTGAAATGCCGAGCGGGAAAAAAGAGACTTGTTCGTGCTGCGCCGCCCCCGGACCTGAAATGTACGTATTTTACGAGGAAAATGGGCTTCAGGATAACGCGGAGCTGAAGTCTGTTTGAGCTCGTACCAACGAATGCGTGTATCGTAAACGCCTCCCGTCACATAAAAAAAAAATTAAACTCAATAAAGTATCTTCGTGTTTCTTTACGTTTCCGCTATCTTCGATATACGCCCTACAGTTGCGTGCGAAGTTCCTTATTTTAGAGCCTTCCATTTAAAAAGGTCG
>NQII01002733.1:37487-50241 GCA_002778355.1 Clitarchus hookeri
GGGGGGGGGGGGGTTACAGTTGCTGCTGCCAGATAAAAACAGCGTTCCTAGTTTCCACGACCACAAGTCGCGGGCGTAAAAAAAAATTTGCTACAGAACTCTCAGCTGTCCATGCAAAACGTATACACGTATGGAGTATGTATACAGCGTGTAGTTTAATTTTTCTTAATATCGATAACTTTTGAACTTGCGAGTTGAGTACAAATCGACACAATGTGCAGAGTCTTGTTATTGCGCGGAAAACATCTGTTCGATGTTGCTGTAAAAACCCTACGCGCCCGTGCCGAAAATTCAGTTCGCCCTTATTGAGCTACGGCGACTTAGTATACCATTATATTAGCATACATCGATTAAGATTCTTGCTATCCTCGGTGCATAGAATTAAATAACAATTGTTCTAAAATTGGTTTGCTGCGCATATATACATATCTCTACCATGGTTTTAAAAGTGCTGGTAGATCTTTAATAGCATTCTAACCCCCCTCCCCCCGTTACAGCCTTTAAAAAAGTTAGTCAGCTGTGCGTGACTCGAGATGCTCGATCGTCTCACTTCTTCGGCCATGTTTCTTCCCGTACGCGTATGTCTCGTGTTTGAAACGAGTTAATCGCACGACGGCCGGCATCGTGCTAGAAGCGCGCATGCGCAGGTTGTATATCCAGCCAGACTCCGGGGGGAGCACGAGAAAGATCTCCAGCACATCTAACGCGGGTTCTGATCCAGCTCGGCGAGGGGGTGGGTAGGTTCCACGATAAACATGCCGCCGTGCCGGGAGTGCACGAAATGCATCGCGCGCGCAGGTTGAGTTGTGACGGATCGCATCGCCGCCGAGGCAGCCGGGGGCGGGGGCATACACAACTCGCCCATTGTCTCGAGAGCGCTGCTCCCTTGCGCCCTGATGTACCGAGCTGCTGATTGTCTTATCCGCCCAGGCATGCGGGTGCCGCGTTATAGGTNCGTTGTCGCGGCGTCTGGCCGGCCCCTGTCGTGTTCGGCCGAGAACTGTGCGCCAGCCGGCCGACCAACTACCACGCCCTGTCGCTGTACACGCACTGCACGCATGCCACGGAGGATAACCTGCGCGGAAGAGTTGGCAGATACTGCCACAGTCGATAAGTTCGTGCGTTGACTGGCTCCCAGAGTATGAGCAGCCGTGCACTACAGCCACTTTCCGACTGTACTACGTATGTAGTGCCTGATGTTAGTCGTGCCGAGCATATGTTTAAATGGTCCACCCAGTTTCTGCTTAACTTGTCCGCATATCAGTGCTTTATAGACTAGCAACTTCTTCTGCTTTGGATTACAGTCACTGAGGAAATAATGGACATAAAAGGGGTGGGCATATTCCCAGAATGACTACTCTCCACGCTACAGTAGTAGAAAACTGTGGTTTACAACCACATGTTAAGTTGTTGGAAATTTCGGGAGTTTACCGTTCCGTACTGGAATATCAGTAATGTGTTTTTTTCTTTGATGTTCATCAGTGAGAATTATGTTCGGTCTGTTTTCATCGGTTCTGTGTCCGTGCGTGGTGTATGTTAATGATATTCCCAAAATTTCCTCGCGGGCAGCACTGAATGATATTAAATCTAGTTCCAGGACATTGCCTTGATGCCAGGTCCACGTCGACATTTCATTTTTTCCACAGCTTTCCCTTCTGCTCCGGCTAACGTTGACGTCTGCGACATCCTGTCCGAAATGAATCTAATTTTGAAAACACGCACGAGAAACGCCGACTGACATAATCAGCGAGTGTTGATACAAGCCAGCTCTGACGGGAGATCGCAGCTTGGGTTTCTCGAGCTGTCGGCATCGCGCTGGCTTTATCTGAAGTAGAAAACACGCCTGCTTCCTTGGGCAAGAGTCGAAAAGCAAGGCAGGACACTCGCCGTANCTGGCTTTATCTGAAGTAGAAAACACGCCTGCTTCCTTGGGCAAGAGTCGAAAAGCAAGGCAGGACACTCGCCGTACACGCATGTTATTCCCATCGTTAACGAGCACGGGAATTCCTTTATTTTTTTTTTCTCGCGTGCCGGTAGGGCCGAGGCGATGTTTTTTTTTTGCGTCGCCTTCTCGAACTGCGGTCGTTCTTCGACCCCCTCATTCCCTCCCAAAGCCGCAGTCATCCCGGCACGGGACGTGGTTTCCCGATTGTCTTCTGTTTCCTCCGCTAGCGCATTGTTCGCGAGGGAGACCAGACCGCACGTCACAGAAGGGACCCTTTGTGTCCCCCCCTACCCCCCTCGGGGTCACGCGCGCACACACAGATAGCCGGGCACTTTTCGAGCACTGGGGGTTTTGTGTGTACGACGCGACGGGAGATAACTTTGGGCGTCCACCATTCCTCTTCCCGTGACCCCGTAGATGTCGGTCGCCCGTTGTGTGCTCGGCCAAAGAGACAGCCTGTCGCTATTGTGGCAGCTGGCGGAGATAACAAGCTGCTGGGTTTCTTTTGGAAAGATAGTTTTCGTATCTNCAGCCTGTCGCTATTGTGGCAGCTGGCGGAGATAACAAGCTGCTGGGTTTCTTTTGGAAAGATAGTTTTCGTATCTGGAGGTTGAAAAGCAACTACTGTGTCTTTCTCTCCCGAAAAAAATGAAAATCTGCATAGCACTGCTTTTCAGAGATACGTTTGTCTCTCCTTACGGTCTTTGGTGTGCCGATATCCAGACCCCACGTTTGCTTGGGGCATGCATAGAACTTGGGGCAGTGTTTCCACGAACACAACTCTTGTTATTTAAAATCTTTCTATATAATCTTGTTCTTAGACCAAATGAAAACAAGAACCTGTGCGCGGACGAAAAAAAATGTCATGGTATGTTTCATTATCAGTGTACGGGCGTTAGGAGAATCGGAGAATTTCCGTATACGCCTAGGATACATTGAGAGAATCAAGAAGCCTAGCATTAGGATCCTAATCTATGATTGGATTGTAGTCGCAATTATTTCCATGTTGGTTTTTTTTTTTTTTCGTAGTAATGTCACGAAACAGGCGCTTATATCTAAAATGGCAGGTTGCTCAGTCCTCAGTAAAGCTGCTCCTTTCCCCTTTTCTATTACTATTTTGGTTTGTTAAGCCCCATACGCTAAATTGCATGGGGCGAAAATACTGGAAAGAAGGTAACGTAAAACCACACACACGCATAATCATTTTGCAGATAAATTAAGACTTGAGTGCAAATTCAGGCAAAAAAAAACTAATGTTAAGAGGTTACGTACGCCAAAACAGAATTTGGAATTGTTTCGAACAAGAACAATTCTTAAACTTAAACCAATGGCAAGATTTACGTATCAGTTACTCTCAGGGAAGATCACTGAATACTGAGCATCGCAGTGAATGGTACCGTCCAAAAATAACTTTGCGCGTTACTGCGCACAATTGTGCACAGCGGGTTTGATCGTGTTAAGGAGAGTACAAGCTTGTATAGGTTGTTCACGGTTAATTGAACACTTTTTTAAACCAAAGTTTGAAAAACGTCACTTCCCTTACTTGCATGTATTGTAGGGGGAACACTGGCTGGCATGTACGCGGTAAAGTTGGTAACGATGGTGGGAAAGTAGTTCCATGTATTTAACATTGAATTGAAAAGTGTTAGGTGAACATTGCTGTCTATTTTCTTAATCCGTTTAGTGTAATAACCAGCCACTCTGTAAAATATTATTATTTTTTCTTAATAATTTCACAGTTTTACTTGTTAGGCTCATGAATAAAGTGATCAGGCCCTTGACAATGTTAATCGTACACGTGATGTAAGAATACACAACGGGCGTGCAAGTAGATCTTCAAGCAGGGCTTTCAAAAGTTTATCGTAAACAGCCCGTGGTAGGGATATCAATACATGTGCAGTACTAAGCTGCGCGTTTTCGTCCATGTAGACAAAGTTAGCACCTAATGGCCTGGATACGGTATCGTGCCTTCACTAGTAGCGCATGAAATATCGCCAGTGCGAAGAGACAGTCCATCTCACCCTTAGACTGCAGTGTGTATCGCGCGCGCTAGTTCCAGGTGGCTAGTGATTATCAGTATCTAAGAAGTTATGCTGTGTTGGCAGAATAAGTTCATACGCACACAAATACGTAACGAAAATAGTCAAATTGTATAGTAGTGTATAATATAACATCGTTTGATTAGCCGGCCACTGCAGTCTCGGAGTGAGACTCTCTCTAGGCGAGAGTGGGGCCAAGTTCTCGTCGCGTTAATCTCGACGAGCCGCGAGGGCGAAGAGCCAGGGTAAACATGCGCCCCGGGCATCACAGCCGCTCTCCGAGTATTGCCTTTTTATAGCGGATTTACGACAACCACTCCGCCGCCTCGCCCCATCAACAGTCGGGGGACCCTTCTCCCATTATGCTCTGCCCGGGGCCTCGTCACCGCCAACGGCTTTTCTTACTTTATATTTATTCTCACATAAACTTTGCGTTCGGAAATATGAAAATGCGCTACTAAAAAAAAGGTTATGTGTTTTTTCGGAATCGCAGAGCTTGCACAAAGTTGACCTAAAATCGTATATTTTTGTGTAGACTAATGAATGAAATCCATGTCGCATTGTTGTCTTTATGGGCAATGCACTTAGAGAAAAATCACCATAGGAAATATTAAATTTGTTCTGTAAAATGATTTCAGGGTAACGGTAACCAAACGTCATATAGTTGTCGCAGGGACAATCCGAATATTCCGGAAGTGGCTCTGTTGAAGGGACCTAACCTTCTCTGAAAAAAGAAACAGTGACGTCTGATAAAATAATAGTTCATATCGTTACAAGAATTTGAGGGGAGCTCTGTTTGTAATACTGTCTGAATTTTTATGACTTCAGTACTACCAACGAATTATCCGATTGCATATGTGTACATAGAAAATTCCTGAAATTGTTTAAACTGATATCACCACCCCTTATCCATACACGAAGATTATTTGGCTCAAGGTAACTCTCTGAACGGCACGAATAGCTGTATTATAACAGGAAACGTGGGGTGGTTGTCCCGTCTTTCAGACGGACATTCACAGAGAACCCTTACGCACGCTTTTGCACGGACAAGGACCCCTGTGCCTAGCGCGACCTCGCCAAACGTCGTTAGAATGTCGATGGCGCGCTCATAGCCGGTTGCCATGCGAAGGCAATTACCCTGGCTTCTGGCAGTTAATTAACAAACGCGGTTAATTGCGCGTAGTTTATTGTGCCTTTCGGTGTTATCAGTGCGGGTTCGCCCCGCGGCCGACTAATGGGACAGCGAATGGCAGGGAAGGGGTCGTTGATAACGTGTCCAAACGTGCTTTGCCTAGGTGGTGCCTGTGTTTACGAGTTCGGCGGCTCCGATTAGCATGTTGTTGAATGTGTGTGTGTGTGTAGAAAGGTTTTCCAGTCTGTGCTGTTAGTGTTTTCTGCTGCTTCTATTTCTCGCTCCTTTAAGTTACCGACTTTTTTTTTTTACTGTGATGTTATTCGCCTCTAAAATAATGTACCTTATTGTTGGTGTATTTCGTGTATCACTTGTGAGGACAACTGTAAAAGAAAATGCTGATAATGTGTTTCCTTTACAGTGCTGTGGCTTAGTCTGGGCAAGGATTAATTTTGTTGGAAACCGTGTCACTTATTATCTCCGCCGGACTTTCTACACTTGATGGAAGCCATTGAACGTATTTGGTCATGCAGTTAAAATATTTTATTTTTAATTGTGAGATCGAGGGTTTGTTTCCAAAACATTGTGCTGTGTCTAATTCACGTTAAGTAGCGTGGCAACGGAGACGAGTGTTTGCAGGGTCTTGAAGTGCGTCGTCCTTCTCTCTTTAAGGTCTTAGTTACTTTTTGCTTTAAGCTATTTTTTTTTGTCCTCTAACCACCTTTTCAAATAAACATTGCCATGTAAGTAATAAACGCATTGTGTATATTCCACGTCACTCGGAAGTTAACGTCTAGTGATTAAAATAAAATATACTTATTGACTATTATTCCAAATGAGAGGGCTTTCAAAAGTGCTCACTTTACCGTGAATGTCCTATATCAGGTTAGCCGTGCACGACGAGGAGAGTGCATGATTTTACACTATAGGCCTTTCACGATTAACTGAGCACTTTCGTATTCAACCTTTGAAAAAAGTCACTGCTCCTACATGAGTATATTTTAACGGACGCACTGACGGGCATGCGCCGAGCAAAGTTGGTAACGACGGAGAGAAATTAGTTCAATTTTTAACGTACAATTAAAAGTGTTCGGTAAACGTTTGCGAATACTGAAATTATTTCCTTTGCTTTCTGTTTTTTTTTTAATGAACTTAAGTGTAAGTATTAGCAAATGCGTAAAATATTTACTTCTTGATAATTTAATAATTTCTCTTAACCGACGCATGAATGAAGTGATCAGACCCACGACAATGCTGAACGTACACAAGGTGAGAATACACAATGTGCATACAAGTAGATCTTAAGCAAGGCTTTCAAAATTATTCAGTTTGCCGTGAACAGCCTTCATAAGAAATCATTCGCGGATTTACCAATTTAGTGAATATTATAGTCAGAAACAACGAGTGGCAAAGTTTTTTTTCTATACATCCATAGTAGCATTCCTACATTTGCCCAGGAAAGAGCGGAATTGGTAACGAATTTCTCAACTTTTCAGTGAAGCGACGCTAAACATTCCTATATTTACAGCCAGATATGTAGGACTATTTCCATACTATGTATAGGTTATAAAAAGTCTAATACCGTTTAGGAAGTTTACTACAGTATAGTCCAGTCACGGTTACTTCCAACTTTTCTTAAGTGCTGATAAAGTTCTACTTCCAGAAAATTCCTCTGCCTAATGCAAACAAAGCTTAACCGAGTCTAGATAATTACACTAAAGGGACAACGCACCGAATTCGTGCGCACTCTGTATATTAATATTTTTCGTAGGAATTATTTCTTATTAGCCATCACCAACACGCCTATTTTCTCTGTTTACTTTCGTATTAATTATAATTTAAATATCATAATCTATACATAAAATATATTGAAAGTTCAACTTAACCAAAAATAATGTGCTTTCATGTTAAGGCAAGTATAAAACGCTTGCGATACACGACATATTTACGAAACATCCTAAAAGTTAGACCGGCATGGAATGATTTTTNGCAAGTATAAAACGCTTGCGATACACGACATATTTACGAAACATCCTAAAAGTTAGACCGGCATGGAATGATTTTTCAAAAGTTCTATTGAAAAAGCGTGAGGAAACCGATAATAGATTATTGAAATTTTTTGTACAGTGTATATTCAATATTGACGGCCCTCAGCGCGCAACTGAACTGGGAATTTTGTTTCTCGTGGGGGAACTTTCAGTTAACTATTTGGTAAGAAACTGCCACCATTTGGTGCAACCCAGCAGAGAGCACACTTGCTCCCCTGGCTTGTGAACACGGTGGCCGTCTGCCGGGGACGCGTAGTTAGAAGACGGCAGGCTGGACTTGTGGCACGCCCTGTCGAGGGGGCGGGGTCCGCCTGCCCGCCAGCGGGGGCAGGAGATAAGTCTTCAGTTGTCCCTGGGTGAGGAAACGCCCGCCGCCGACTGCGAGGGTGCGTGTGGAANTTCATAAGAAATCATTCGCGGATTTACCAATTTAGTGAATATTATAGTCAGAAACAACGAGTGGCAAAGTTTTTTCCTATACATCCATAGTAGCATTCCTACATTTGCCCAGGAAAGAGCGGAATTGGTAACGAATTTCTCAACTTTTCATTGAAGCGACGCTAAACATTCCTATATTTACAGCCAGATATGTAGGACTATTTCCATACTATGTATAGGTTAAAAAAAGTCTAATACCGTTTAGGAAGTTTACTACAGTATAGTCCAGTCACGGTTATTTTCAACTTTTCTTAAGTGCTGATAAAGTTCTACTTCCAGAAAATTCCTCTGCCTAATGCAAACAAAGCTTAACCGAGTCTAGATAATTACACTAAAGGGACAACGCACCGAATTCGTGCGCACTCTGTATATTAATATTTTGCGTAGGAATTATTTCTTATTAGCCATCACCAACACGCCTATTTTCTCTGTTTACTTTCGTATTAATTATAATTGAAATATCATGATCTATATATAAAATATATTGAAAGTTCAACTTAACCAAAAATAATATGCTTTCATGTTAACGCAAGTATAAAACGCTTGCGATACACGACATATTTACGAAACATCCTAAAAGTTAGACCGGCATGGAATGATTTTTCAAAAGTTCTATTGAAAAAGCGTGAGGAAACCGATAATAGATTATTGAAATTTTTTGTACAGTGTATATTCAATATTGACGGCCCTCAGCGCGCAACTGAACTGGGAATTTTGTTTCTCGTGGGGGAACTTTCAGTTAACTATTTGGTAAGAAACTGCCACCATTTGGTGCAACCCAGCAGAGAGCACACTTGCTCCCCTGGCTTGTGAACACGGTGGCCGTCTGCCGGGGACGCGTAGTTAGAAGACGGCAGGCTGGACTTGTGGCACGCCCTGTCGAGGGGGCGGGGTCCGCCTGCCCGCCAGCGGGGGCAGGAGATAAGTCTTCAGTTGTCCCTGGGTGAGGAAACGCCCGCCGCCGACTGCGAGGGTGCGTGTGGAATGCACAGGGCCACCGGGGAGGTGCGTCGGAGCCGAAGACACGCACCCTGACTGCAGGGGTGTGCCGGACGTGGACCACCATCGCAACGTCGCACTATCAGCGCCGTAACCAAACACGGAAAGTGTCATCAGCAGGAGTTAGAAACCTCCGGACAGGATAGACGCGTAGGGCTTTAACGTTTCGTCGACGGCGAGGTCATTAGAGACTGACCATCTTGCTAAGAGAAGCAGGGGCCTTTAGTAACGACCCGTCTTGGCAAATCCCCTTAGTGATTTAGGGAAACCACGGAAAAGCGAAATGAGGATGGCCGGACCGATGCAATGATTTTCCACTGCGCCACCTCGTCCAGTTCTCAGAACAGCATCTCGATACATTCCGTGTTGTCGTTTAAGAGGTGGAAATACTGGACTGTACATCAGTAGTTTTCTGTTAAAATGTAAGGAAATAATGGGGGAAGGGGGGGGGGATCATGTTTAGCGAATTTCTCAGACAGTATAATTCTAAAATGAACCACTCCTCAAATGAAAAGAGGCACTGGGTGAACAGTTATTCAAGAACACACTGCTGGTGTTCGTTAAAGGACATCCAAGATACATCTCGTGTTATCCTACGCAGTGCTACCCCCATTCAAGAGATCGTCAATTTTCAGTTGTTAAGCGCCCCTTTTTTTTAAACCGTACAATTGAGGTTTCCCCAAAAGTTAACCATTTAGTTCACAAATTGGACTCAAATAGTTGTACAAAAGAACTTTAGTATTTAATGTTTTATCTTCGTGGATGTGACTTTGTCGTTCAGATCGGAAGCATTTTTCTGTGCCTACTGAGGACCTCGGCATTCGTGTAATATATGAACGAGTTATTTTATCTCCATCCTCTATTAGTGTTTGTAAACGTGACACGTTAATTAAACGGTACATGCAAAAGGGAGCGAATAATATGGTTTATTTAATCTACATGCGCCTAAAAGCAAACATAACGAATTTTTTTTAAGTTCCGTTAATTGAAGATTTTTTGAAATAAATTATGCTTTTTTTACTTTGGTGTAGAAATTCGCAGACTTTGGTGATGTTAGGCATGATAATGCAAAGGAAATGATGGAAATTAACTATGTCTTATTCGTTACGATTTCTCATCTCTAAAACGTGTTCCACGGCGTCGCAAGTTACGAGACATAAAAATTGAAGGCGTGGGAAATTTGAGGATGTCGAGGATCGAAGTTGCGGAGTCAGTTTTCTGTCCACAATAGATCCTGTATGTGTTCTCTTTTGCTTTCAAGGCGTTTTTCTTTTTCCTCCTGAAAGGTATCTGTCCTGACGACTGTGAATGTCCCCCCTCCCTATTACCTCTTCCCCTCATTATTTTCCCTACTTTGCAGACGCCCTCTTAAATACTTTTGAACTTCATTAAGCTTGGATAACGATTTTTATCGAGGTCCTTACAGAGTTGTTTGCGTTCAACGACAACTCGCGTTCCCTACGAAACCCCTTTTCTAGCGAAGGACCGGGAAAAGAGGAGGACGAAAAGGGGAAAAAAAACTGGAGATTAAAAAAAGAGGAAGCAAGGAACGACAGGGATGAGAAGTTTTACGGACTTAATTTTAACAAATGTGGTCTTTTTTTTTTTACTGGCGCAGCGACAAGGGAACATGGCCCTTGCGGTAATCCCCAAAGCGGAAGGCGCTATACGTTAGTAGCGAGTTTATTTTACTGCAGTTCTTGTTTTCCATCTGACAGTCCATCTTCTGAAATTATTGCTTCTGGCGAAATCGAGCCCGATGAGGGTGAAGCTAGGCGAGAGCATGGAGCAGTGACGGAAGGAGAGGGCGGAAGAAACGAGAGATCCGCGAGGAAACCCGCCGACCAACGGCATCGTCCGGCACAATTCCCACGCCGGGAATCGGAACCCGGTTCGCCGTGGTGGAGGGAGGGCGCTCTAGCCACTGCGCCTCTGCGGCCCCTCCACGCGGGGAAGCGGGAAACCGGGCTGATGAGGTGTGCCAGCGGGACGGAGGTGTTGCAAACATCGCGAGAACCAGTTTCTTTCATTTTTATTTCTTCCCCCCGCCCGCCCTGGGCAGCCTTCGCCGTCACGTGACGCCAATAAAACGCCGGCTGTGCTCCGCGGAGGCAGTCTCGCTCGGACTCGTGTTACATTATTTATGCTAATGAGCAGCGGGGTGGTAATTCCAGCTACGTTTATTCCTCTCTCGCTGCGGAATGTTCTCTGACGGCTTCAGCCTTCCCTAGTTAAGTCTTTGTAAGTCGGATGTTTTCATTTGTTTTGTACAGACATCGGGTGCGGCTTCCGTAGGAGACACACTCGAGATACTTCTAATGAGGTTCTGGGTTCGAGTCCTGGGTTAGTCAGTAATGTCAACCGTTTATAATTCTACATTAACTCCTCAAAGTAAACTGCCCCAATAGTAATAAAAAAATAATTAATCTCAGAACGACGATAACCACTAATATCAATCGCTTTACCTTCAAAATTCTTATTATATTTGATATTTTGTGCGAACTTTTAAATTAAACGAAATATTTCTTACTAAGGCTTAAAACTTGTATAGACGCCAGTTACATATAAAAATATATACTCTTCATTCTAAAAGGGACACTGTTTTGATATGGGGGGCCGCGGTGATGCAATGGCTAAAGCGCAAACTGTATTCTATTACCGGCAAGTTCGCTCCCGGATTTTCGCACATGGGAATTGTCCCGAACGATGCCGCTAGTCGGCGTGTTTTCTCGGGAATCTCCCGTTTCTTCCACCCTTTTCATTCCGGCGCTGCTCCATGCTCACCTAGCTCCACCTATAGACTAAAAGTGAGGTAGACCGCGCATTCGGCTTCTGCGCATGCACGCAACACTGACCTACCCCAACCATACACAACTGTCAAAGTCACACGATCAACAGTGATGAAAGTGTTTGTTTATATTTAAATTTTTTAATGACAAGCACTATTATATGAATAAAATGTATTTACCAATTTGAATTTCATCAAACTGCATTACAAATTGGTTATAGGAAGTATACATACATCTCGAAGCCTTTGTTTACAAAACAGTTTTCTAACCTAAAATCGAAACCATGCCGTTTTTGCTAGTCGTGTTGATAGAAAAGCGGTTCAATGTTAGAACACGGAGATTTGTTGTGCGCAGCCAGCGAGATCAGTCTACTTCCTCTTTAGTCACGTCCTTTTCACGTGCCCCAGAGTTTTGTTTTTAAATAGTTTGTAACAGTTTTGCAACTTCTTCCTGCCACTCGCTGGACACCTTTGTACGCACACAAACTGCGGCAACATAATAAAATGCGTTTTGTTAATTAGTTTGTCGTATGTGCGTCACAAATTGCGAAATCAAGGGAATGTGGGGGATTGTGAGTCTAGTCTATACGCGGCTTTTTCACACTCTTTAAATCAAACATTTGAAATATCACCCCCTGCATGTGTTCGGTTGTTTCCTAAATACGTCACGTGTTACAAGTGTTTTACACATATGTTAACATAAAATTACCTTATTTTAAATTAAACTTAACTTTTTCTTAAATTCTATCTACATATTACAGTATTCCATTAATAATTAGTATGAGTAAAAACCGGGATAAAATAGGTGTGTTTGTAACGCCTAGTGCGTCTCACTCTTAGATTGAAGTAAAAAGGTGCATGATGCGCGCTGTTTCCAGATGGCTAGCGGTTATCAACAGCCAGGAGGTTTTTCTGTGTTTGCAGAATAAGTTCATACGTAAAAACTTACGTAACAAAAATGGTCAAATTGTATAGTACTGTACAAGTATAAAATTGTTTCATTAGCTAATCACTGCAATCTAAGAGTGAGAAGCACTATAGTAACAAATAGTTCTATGTAAAATTTGATTACACAAAGCGCGCACGAATCCTTGTGCGGTGTCCCTTTTGGCGTAATTTTCTATACTTAGTTTGCGTGAGACGGAGAAATATCCTGGAAGTAGAACTTGAGCAGGGGCTTGAGAAAAGTTGTAAGTAACCGCGAAGAGCCTACTACGAAGGGCAAGTGGAGGAGGGGACGTCGCAGTGAATTCCGCGACGGTGTACGAGGAGCAGCAGCGAGGGAGGGCGCGCGTGAGCCGGTGTTGCGCGCGGCCCGCGCCGCCCTAATGGCAGCACATTACGAGCGGCGCGGCTCGGCGAGGC
>NQII01002733.1:118687-139374 GCA_002778355.1 Clitarchus hookeri
GACACAATCCCCTGTTTTTCCTCTCTAGCTCACGGTCGCAACTGCATCAAAGGTTAAATTTAAAAAAATCATATCCTTAACTGCGCATATTTTGGTGTGAATACCCTATATAAATATTACAGTAACGTCCCAGAATACTTTGTAACAGAGGCGAAACCATATACTAAAGATGTGGTATACGCTGTTTACTGCTACTAAAGAACTTCTGATATCAACCTTCGAAAAACTTCACTGCTCCTACCTGCGTATAATTTAACGGGCTTGCTGATTGGTACGCGTCCAGTCAAGTTGGTAACGACGGAGGGAAAGAAGTCTCGTGTCTTAAAGTTGAGTTAAAAGTGTAAGGTAAACATTTGTGAGTACTGAAATGATTTATTTTGCTTTCTGTTTTTTTTTAATGCATATAAGTGTAAGAATTAGCACATTTCTAAAATAGTCACTGTTCTTTCACAGATTCACTTGANTTTTTTTTTAATGCATATAAGTGTAAGAATTAGCACATTTCTAAAATAGTCACTGTTCTTTCACAGATTCACTTGATCGACGTATGAATAAAGTGATCAGTCCTATGGCAATGTTAATTTTAAATGGTATGAGGATACAAAACGAGATGTAAAATTAGAACCTAAGCAGGTGTTAAAAAGTTTTCAATTAGCCATGGACAGCCTATAATTGCGTCGTCACATTACCTGGGAGCTCCATTTAGTATATTAGTATGTTATTTATTTAATATTAATATTTTAGTGTTTAGTAGTGTTCAATTCAGACGGCGTCTATAGTCACGTGTTCAGCGATGATTGCGATTTGGTAATTCAGTATTTTAGTAAGTTTCGTTGCGTACTAAAAACTAAATACTAAAATACCAAATATGTCATCATTTTAGTAGACAGATTCGGGTCACGTGACCATTTAGTAAACTATAAGTGCCAGTTTGGACATGACCTTCAAGTCCCAACATTAAACTGCTTGTCTGCCGACACAAGTATCATCATAAACGTTGCAGGGAGAATTTGAGGTTAGAACTACTGTTTAGTAAACAATTGCTTTGAGATGTTTGTATACTTACTCTAACCAATTCATCGGCTCTCAATACCTCGATGTTAAGATCCGCCCAAATCTCTTGCCTCGCTCTAACCAATTCAAATAGGTAAAAATATTTTATTCATATGAGAGGGCGTGTCTTTTTATAATTAAAATATAAACAGACACTTGTGACAGTTGTGTTGATCTGGGATAGGTCAATGTTANACTGGAATAGAAAGTGATGGCGATGGCACTTACTTGCCTGCTCCGCAGTCTCGCCGGGATCATATCATCCCCCTCCCCTCCTCCCTGTGTCACTTCCTCGGGCGCCAGGAGTAGCCACGTGCCACGCCCACATCTCTCTCCCGCCGCCGGCCAGGCTAGGAACTGCTTCGGACGTGACAACAAAGCGCGCGTGTACGCGTGTCCGTCTTAGCGGCAGAAGCTGATCATTTGTTATGTAGCAGAAGCGTAATGTTCTGCTGCAGGAGCTGGGTGTACACACGCGCCGTTTGTCCTCTAGTCGTTCGTTCGCTCTGAATATTTGGGCAAACGACGTCGAGGGCAAAAAGGCTGCACCCACCCGTTCTCCGGATTAGTGAGGCGAGAGAAAACGTTTAGGGAAAAGAACGCTTTTAGGGGAAACTGAAGTTTTGGGGAAATGAGCAATTGTTTCAGTTACGCAAGAAAGATCCCAGTAAAATACTTTTAGCGCAAACTCCCGTAGGGGAAACGACGAGCCCAAAAGAAACTAATGTATAGGTGTAGATACGATAGAGACAAGTTCACACTAGACTGTTGTAACCAAATTTTTTTCTTACTGCGGTGTGTAGGTGTACACAGTCGCTTGGCATAAATTGCGGATGTTGAAGGCGTGTATACTCTCGCAGCACAGGAGCTGGCTACTGCCATTTTGTCCGTGTGGGGGGAGGGGGGTTGAATGCATTGCGACCTTTCTCCAGCGAAAGGCGAGGCACATATTACACACGTGGTATGACGTCAGATGGAGGCCTAAGTTTTAGTGGTCGATGCTTAAACTAGAACCAACTATTGTCAAACCGAAAGTAAAAGCCTTGTTCCCGTAGCCTACGCTAGTCGGTTGCTCACGTCAGCAGAGCAGAAACTTTCGGTGTATGAGAAAGAAGTTCTAGCGGCAATATTTGGCATGGATAAATTTTGATAACTATTTGGAAGGAGGGGAATTTGAACTGCATACTGATAATCAGGCGTTGAGTTGGTTTTTGTCTACGAACAAACCAGCTGGGCGATTAGCTGGGTGGTTAGTGCGTCTTAGCAGATTTAATTTTTCAGCAAAGCATATAAAGGGAATTTATAATGGGGTTGCGTATTGTTTGTCCCGCATGCTTGATGAAAATGAGTTTCATGAGATCAATCCTCCGAAAGTGATGGTAATAAAGGAGGCAGGTCCCACACAACAAGTTAAAGGTTTGCAAAATTTTCCTCATGCCTACTTAAAGTTAGAGCAACGCCACGGAACAGATCCGGAATGAAGAGTTATAAAATAAGATTTATATGCCGGTGAAGCAGGACATTATGATGTGCGGAAAGGGTTCATAGGATATGTGGATCCTAAATCTCGTGGTTTTAGTTTTTTTTTTNAGCAGGACATTATGATGTGCGGAAAGGGTTCATAGGATATGTGGATCCTAAATCTCGTGGTTTTAGTTTTTTTTTTTACTCAGGTTTTGAGAGTTTCCATTTTTCAGTACTATCATAACACCTATTTTGGCGGTCATTCGGACAGGATGAAACTGCGTCTAGGATAAAGGCAATGTTTTATTGGCCTGGATTAACTAAGGAGGTCGAATCTCTTGTTAAGCAATGTGAAGATTGCCAGAAGGCTAAGTCTAGAAATGACTGTTTTACATCTATATTGGTTGCTGTTGATAGCTTTAGTAAGTTTGTTTTTCTTTTTCCGATGCGATCTATGAAATCTGTTGCAATCTGTAAGATTCTAGGGCAGCGGTTATTTCCGAAATTTGGGTCACCAGTGCATCGTGTGACTGATAATGCCTCCTATTTTGTATCGGCTGAATTTAAAAATCTCGCGTTCTTGTGGGGAATAAAGTTGATTCTGACAACGCCAAAGCATCCTAAGGCGAACTTAGTTTGAAAGATACAATATAAATTTGAAGGCAGCTTTAAGAGCGTTTCAGATGGGTTCCCGTAGAGATTGGGACATAGTTTTGTACGAGCTGCCTCTTGCGTTCAATAATATTGTTAGTGACGCCACGAAGCGTGTGCCAGCAAAACATTTATTTGGCAGGAGTTTGTTTCATCCTCTCATCCTCTCATCCTCTCATCCATACGTGGGATCTGCGCGAGTTCTGTTGGGAGGCTTTAGACAAAAAGGATTTGGATGAGGTATGGGAAGAAACTGGAAAGAATCTTCAGAAGTATCATTCTCAGTTAGCTTCTAGGAATAATGAAATGCAGAAACTGCTACCTTTCAGGTAGGAGACCGGGTGTTCATAGAAGCCCATTACTTGAGCTCCAAGGCAGCTNAAATGCAGAAACTGCTACCTTTCAGGTAGGAGACCGGGTGTTCATAGAAGCCCATTACTTGAGCTCCAAGGCAGCTCAGTTAAGCGCAAAATTAGCCACGAAATTTGTAGGGCCGTTCGTTATGAAGAGGTTTTTGTCACCCGTGACAAGTGTTGTTAGAGAATGAGAAGAGCCCCGGGAAACAAAATAAAGCTCACGTCACGCAGTTGAAGTTGTGTTCCTCTGTTTGATTTCTGAGAGTAACAGAATCTGCTGGTAGACGATATTTTTGCTGTATCCTAAGGGAATGAAACTGCTGATATTAAGAGATTTAATACAGAACATTTATTTTTGCTACTTTCTGTCGCCCATGTTAGCTCTACAAGGTGTAGCACCATGTAGACTATAGTTAAAAGAAGAAAGGCCATGCTCATACAACGAACCTGTGGGCATGTTCCGCAGCATCTGGATGTCACTTTACCTCGTGCGGTGCGCGTTTGGTCGTATGTTGGCGAAAGATGCTGATTACCTTGCCTTACCGCATAAAAGGAAATAAAGGGGACCCCCCCCCCCTCCGTATTTATACCTTTCTTCCCAGGCCTGACTCTCGTCAACCGTTACGCTGCTCGTTTACGTCAGTAAGTGGTTGCGTTGTTGCACGTACTGTTTTCCCACACCTTGTCTCAGACCTGGCGACTTCCGTCTCTACGGAAGTGGGCGTGGCATTCCTGCCTGCGTCTCCTGCTGGAACCATTTTTGCTCCATCTCTGGTATTCNGACGATATTTTTGCTGTATCCTAAGGGAATGAAACTGCTGATATTAAGAGATTTAATACAGAACATTTATTTTTGCTACTTTCTGTCGCCCATGTTAGCTCTACAAGGTGTAGCACCATGTAGACTATAGTTAAAATAAGAAAGGCCATGCTCATACAACGAACCTGTGGGCATGTTCCGCAGCATCTGGATGTCACTTTACCTCGTGCGGTGCGCGTTTGGTCGTATGTTGGCGAGAGATGCTGATTACCTTGCCTTGCCGCATAAAAGGAAATAAAGGGGACCCCCCCTCCGTATTTATACCTTTCTTCCCAGGCCTGACTCTCGTCAACCGTTACGCTGCTCGTTTACGTCAGTAAGTGGTTGCGTTGTTGCACGTACTGTTTTCCCACACCTTGTCTCAGACCTGGCGACTTCCGTCTCTACGGAAGTGGGCGTGGCATTCCTGCCTGCGTCTCCTGCTGGAACCATTTTTGCTCCATCTCTGGTATTCCCGCAGTAATCTGTGTACCGTACGTGTTAAGAGGCGAGTGTTGGGAGTTAGTACTAGTACTAACACTGCCACCACCACCAGGAAGAGACTACTCGACTCTACCGCGACGACCCGTGTTCCGTCACCAGCGGATCCTTTTCGGGACCTACCGCCTGTCAGGAACATGGCGGAAAATGCCGTAGCTCGGTGGGTTTCTCGGGTTACTTCCCTTTCCTCGACAACGGCATTGCAACTTGGGGACGACTGCTCTGTTCCTCCCCGGGTCCGTCTGGTATGCCAGCCTCATGACCCTGCGTAAAGGGCGCCTGGTACCTTCTAAGGTGCACGTATTTGTATTTGCCAGCCCTTTCCATCAAACGAAACACTTAAAATTAGTACCAAACGCCCAATTTTGACCATGAATTTCCACATCCACGAGAATGTTAGGATTGTAAGGATTTCAGCTACAGAAAAAACACTACAGTTGGGAACCTTATAAAGCAGTGAGCCGAGAATCGAGAACACAGCGCAGTTTTCATTCTAAACAAGCAGACATGTTAACGAGCTCTTGGATCGAATAACCTCGCTAGGGTGTCATTAAAGGCGTGCTTTGTGAGCCTGGCAAGCTCGTAACGACAGACAGACGCGAGGCGTGTCGGCAGGTCCTCGCTGACGCGCATGCGCGCAGCACCTCGGCCACGGCTGTCTTCACGCATGCCGGCGACTCTTGCCGCGCATTACCGCGCATGCGCGCCGCACGTTGCGCCTTTGTTTCGCCGCCTCGTTGTTGTTCGTCCTCAAAGGTTGGCGGGCGTGACTCTTTCTACCCACGACAACGCGCGAGCTTTTGCGGAGGCGATTCCGAAACATGCTGAAGGAAAAAACCTCCAACCAAAGGCCAAGTAGAGTCGCCCCCCTTTTTTTTTATTATTGTAATTATGGCTTTTTTTTTAACGATTCCACTGTAATGCCGGGAGGTGTTGCAGGAAGACCTACATTTGAAATAACTTTAACATCTATAAAGGCGACACACATACGGGCTTACACAAACTAATACAGAATGTGTGAATATCTCGATTTTTGAATTTCGAGGTTCCGGGTGCCATTTTTATAAGTCGGTTCAGGTTATTTAAGTAGCCTATTGACATAAGGTGTGAACGTTAAAAACGCTATCTTTATATTAGCAAAAAAACTGAAAATTTTTGCTGGGGCGTGGGAAGGGGTGCCCTTGCCACTAACCAACACCAAAACAGGGCTGTGCGATATCCACTTTTCAGTATCGTTTCGAAAAAGTTGAGCATTGCGATGTATCGCTTCCGTGGGTACTGAAAATCGACGATCGTAAACATGGGTTATATTGATATCGCAAATATTCAAATCGCCAACATCGCATATTCGTACTGCTAATATCGCTATATGCGATGTATTGCTTTACACCGTTGGATCATACCACAGTTGCGATATTTCAGAAGTATAAGTTTCGTGATCGATATATATCGCGCAGCGCTATACCCAGATGGGTTTGCCAGTTGTGTATAGCACTCCGGTGTCGGCGACCTGTCAAGTGGTTAGTGTGCTCGTACATTTACTTGGCTATCGCGTGCGGAGAGCAGACCTGCATGTCGCCGGAACCACTTCGTTTCTCTCATTCTCTCTCTCTTTATTTTTTATTTTTTTGTTACCATCTCCGCGCGCCATGCCCGGGAACGAGAGCGCCAAGATTGTCTCGCCTGAAATGTAAGTTTTTATTGCGTCGTGCGGTAATGCGAGCTCGCTGTTCCGCAGGGCGTCGTAAACTACCGGAGTGTGTCTGTCGGACGAGGCGGGATCTTAAACCCCGGGCCAGTTATCCCCGGCCCTAGCAACTTGTCATTCCACACTTGAATCCGGGGGTCAACTAGAAGTTTGGAACCTTCCAGAATGCTCACGTCGCCTCTTCGCCTCACTTTCCACAACCTGAATCGGTCCAAAGAACTGGAGTTCTGTGGAAAACCTCAATGTTCGGCTTCACCTTTTCACGCAAAAATTATTTTCTTTTGCATCAAAATGACAGTTTCGAAGTGACTATTAAAAATTTTCGACCACAGAAAATTTTAATTTTACGACTTGTTTAATATTTTTATACTCAAAGTTACTACGTGTTGTTTGGTAGTCGCAGGAACGTATAAACAATTTAAATGTTAAATAGAGCCATTTCTAACAAAAAAATTTACGGTGATGGTTAGAATTTCATGTTGGCATATTAAAACAAATAAATAAATTTAAATAGTTTTTTTTTTAAAGAAATTATACTTCACAAGAACTTAAGATTAGCATGAAATGAAAGAATCCGGTATAATTAAATCCGTTTAAAGTCAGCCACAAATTAAGTAAGCTGTCACTGACGTAGGCATACACTGTGCCTGGTTACCAAACTTACTAGGAGCCGCTTTTCAGAGACTGGTTCTAGGAAAATTGATTAATTTTGTAATCGACTTTCGAAAAGGAATTTTCCAGNGTTGTGTATAGCACTCCGGTGTCGGCGACCTGTCAAGTGGTTAGTGTGCTCGTACATTTACTTGGCTATCGCGTGTGGAGAGCAGACCTGCATGTCGCCGGAACCACTTCGTTTCTCTCATTCTCTCTCTCTTTATTTTTTATTTTTTTGTTACCATCTCCGCGCGCCATGCCCGGGAACGAGAGCGCCAAGATTGTCTCGCCCGACATGAAAGTTTTTATTGCGTCGTGCGGTAATGCGAGCTCGCTGTTCCGCAGGGCGTTGTAAACTACCGGAGTGTGTCTGTCGGACGAGGCGGGATCTTAAACCCCGGGCCAGTTATCCCCGGCCCTAGCAACTTGTCATTCCACACTTGAATCCGGGGGTCAACTAGAAGTTTGGAACCTTCCAGAACGTCCACGTCGCCTCTTCGCCTCACTTTCCAAAACCGAATCGGTCCGAAGAACTGGAGTTCTGTGGAAAACCTCAATGTTCGGCTTCACCTTTTCACGCAAAAATTATTTTCTTTTGCATCAAAATGACAGTTTCGAAGTGACTATTAAAAATTTTCGACCACAGAAAATTTTAATTTTACGACTTGTTTAATATTTTTATACTCAACATTACTACGTGTTGTTTGGTAGTCGCAGGAACGTATAAACATTTTAAATGTTAAATAGAGCCATTTCTAACAAAAAAATTTACGGCGATGGTTAGAATTTCATGTTGGCATATTAAAGCAAATAAATAAATTTAAATAGTTTTTTTTTTTTTAAGAAATTATACTTCACAAGAACTTAAGATTAGCATGAAATGAAAGAATCCGGTATAATTAAATCCGTTTAAAGTCAGCCACAAATTAAGTAAGCTGTCACTGACGTAGGCATACACTGTGCTTGGTTACCAAACTTACAAGGAGCCGCTTTTCAGAGACTGGTTCTAGGAAAATTGATTAATTTTGTAATCGACTTTCGAAAAGGAATTTTCCAGAGCCGAAGACGCAAATATGTTTTAACGTATNGAGCCGAAGAAGCAAATATGTTTTAACGTATACAGTAACCGCCATGTGCATAACTTCTGACAGCGAGTTTGGAAAATTATTTCTGTTTCCCACGTCTTGTCACAAACGTGATATTTAAACTGTTGGACTATGAAATTAGGTTTTATTGGTTTCTTCATTTTTTGGGCACAGTAGGAGATTGAATTTACTCATTAGTAACAATTTTTCATAGTATCAGTTGATAGGCGCGTAGGGTAATTTGTTTATTTAATTAGTATCCAAGTCGGAACATGAACTGGTACTTAAAATACTAATGTTTCTGTGCAGTATTGTAGCGCAGTTGTAAAGTGAGTAGTAAGTGTTTTGCACGCAAAGTTGTTGAAACATACAGTATTGAATTTACACTTCATCTCTGCGCCGACTGCGTACAACTGGCATATGGCCTGTGTATGGTACACGGCTGTGTTATTTATCATGTGAGCCGGAAATATACGTAACGGTGAGATAGGTGAAACTAAAGGCTTTCGAAAGTATCGAACTAAAAAAATGTTTCTCGTGACATGCTCACGCGCTTCATTAATAAAAACTGTGCGCGTAATAATTTTATTTGTTAGAGTGAGCAGACCCGAAAAAGAGAGGGAAAAAAAATAACATTCTCCAGGTCGCATCTGTCAAGCACAACTTCTCGTAAGGCAAGAACTTTTCGCTTACTTTTTTTTTTTTTTTTTTGTGCTTCGCAAATTGTGGCTTCTTGCTCAGCCTTTTGCAGGGGAAGAACTGGCGGGCTGCCTTTATCTTCCCAGCCCCCAAATCATACCCAGACTGCTACTTAGTGTTTCTGCACAAAGGAACGCCGACTTTCCCTCCGAAATGTCTCGTGCATTATGCCGGTTTCGGCGGCAACGCAGATTTGTCGCGGGGAAAGAAAGCCGCAAAAAAAAAAAAGAGCAAAAGGGGGGATGTTGAAGACGATAATAAAGACTCGCGCCGGAGAGAAAAGGCTGGAAAGGGAATGGCTGTGCCGCGATAAGAAAAGCANTTGTTTTTCTACCAAATCTGGTTGGTTGAATGGCAGTTTCTCTGGGGGGGGGGGGAAATAATAATTTAGTTGCTACTTAGACATATATTTGTTTGTTTCTTAAAATAGTCATGACACGTAGTTTGAACCACATTTGTCCTTTTATTGTTACGCTTTGTTTGCATTAGGTGGCGGAAGAGCTTGAAGGTAAAACCTCAGAAGAAAAGTTGGACGTCAACCGTGAATTAACTATAGTTGTTCAGGACGTTATTTTATTTTTTTGGGCTGGGAATGTTTTGGCTCTCTGTTGGCAACGCCGGAGAAGAGAGTACTGCGGACCTATTCCTGTTCTGCGGGCTGGTAGGAGGCGAGGTTGGTGGAGGGGGCGTGGGGAGCTATGGCGTCGGGTGTCGATCCCTCGGCGATTTACAGCCTCGCCATTGTTTTACTGCTTGAACCAGTTTACGGCCCGGTTTACACGTATCTTTACGGTCGCGGTTCCCAGGCACTCTCTTGCGCATGCGCGGCCCCAGCTGTCGAGAGAGGGACTCGTCTTTCCTACCCTCAACCCCCACCCTCCTCACACCACAAGAGACAACTAATTGACCAGTCGCGTTCGAAACTTGTCCGACCAGTACGGTGTTGCAAATGTTGGTTTTTATCACCTTTCCCGTTAACTGTGAAACGCATTTTTATTTATAATTGACTTTTCTTGTTTGCTCATTTGGCGGTTGTTCTCTTTCTATTTTAGGATAGTCGCTTTGGGAGTTACAGTTATTCGTATTTCTGTACGCAAGGAACTTGCAAGTGTGAGACTCGCTATTTTTTATTTCAGTTTTAACTACCCCGTAAACGGGGCCGCAGTGGTGCAGTAGTCTGACTACTCGCCTCCCACACAGGCGAACCGGGTTCGATTCCAGACGGGGTCGCTATCGGTTGTGCCGGACGATGCCGCTGGTCGGCGAGTTTTCTCAGGGATCTACCTTGCATTCCGACGCTGCTCCATTTTCACCTCGCTTCACCCTCATCGGCTCTCAATACCTCGATGTTAAGAGCCACCCAAATCTCTCCACTTCACTCGACAGCTACTCAGAGCACTCCAGTTCTCGCCATTTGTCGGGAAACTAACAGACGAGAGAGGGAGAGAGAAATGAGACCGTAAATTGCCATAACTGACGGTGGATCACCGGCAACGTATGCGTACGGGCGCCATACGCATCTTAGTCCACGTAATGCAGCAGCTTAACCTGTGAAACTAAAGGCTGTTCATGGTAAAGTGAGAACTTTTTAAGGCCGTACTTAGAAATTCCTTTCAGGTTATTTGTATCCTTTCGCCGATTGTCAATACAAAAATGTCCACGTGACAAACGAACACGGTATATGGCTCTCTGAAGTTAAGTGCATTACAGAAACACAGTCGTCACATCTGGTGTGGTATTCTGTACAGACAATGTGTATTTTCATTCCATACTTTCTCTTGGGCCTGTGAGCAACCTAATAACTAAAAAAGTCCCAGGGGGGCAAAACATTTTGAGTTGCGTATGTTACACCACACCAAGTTTTAATTTTAACTATAAAAACTAGAAAATTAACTGCTTATTGGCTATTCGCAGTGAAATGAGTACTTCTGAAAGCCTTGCGTAACATATACTTGTACGCACAGTTTGTATTATTCCACCATATGCAAAATTAACATTACCATGGACCTCATCACTTTATTAAAGGGTCCGTCAAGTGAAATTGTGCAATTTAAAAATAATATAAATATTTAACAAATTTGTTAAATATGTTACACTTAAATGCATAAAAAATACAGAACGCAAAAGGCATAATTTCAGTAACCACAAATGTTGGCAACACTTTTAATTCAACGTTAAGAAATGGAACTACTGTCCCTCTGTTGTTACCAACTTTACTGGGCGCGTGCCAGTTAGTGCGCCCGTTTAAATACGTGACGGTAAGGGCAGCAACATTCTCCGGAAGTAAATTCCAGAAGTGCGCAAATAACCGTGAAGTACCTATACAATAGCTACCAGCGTAAACATCCGCTGCCAGCTTTACTGAGAGCCGGTGTTTTTGTTGAAGTGTGTGTGGTTGTAAGGGCAGGAACCTGCCGTAGCAGGGTTGGTCCTCGCGTTCTGGAAACAGCAGCAGGATGAGTCTATGGTAGGGGGGGGGGAGTGTTATGTAGGCGTCACGTTGCATTTTCCTCTCCCCACCGCGCAGGTCCGGGAATCCACCCACGACGCGTACCCTCACGACGTAATTCACCTCGTTATTTCCGGCACGGTATCCGCGCTCGAGAAAGACACTGATATTTTATACTTCTTTTTTTTTCTAACTCGCAGCTCTGTTTTTTCTTATTCTAACGTCCTTGCAACTTACGTTGTAGTTGACAGCGCACAACTCTCTCGACCTCGTTAGAAAGTTGCTCCGCGTGCTGCATTTTCCACGAGGGATTAGAGCGTCCATCGCTTTTCTCCCGTGGTGAACGGAATTAGTTCTAAGTGTATCTGCACGGTCGTCTGAGTGCAAATTGACGTCCANAAGTCGAAATGCCAGTTGACAATTCAGGAAGAATACTTTAAAAATGGCCACTACAGAAATTTAATTCGTAGCGAGTGAGTGAAGAGGTATGAGCGGCTCTTAACAGCGAGGTCTGCAGAGCCGATGAGGGTGATTGAGGTGCGTGTGTGGAGCAACGCCGGAATGAAAGGGCGGGGGAATCGGGAGATCCCGAGAAAACCCGTCGACCAGCGGCACGATTCCCACATGCGAAAACCCGGGAGTGACCCGGCCGGGGATTGAACCCGGTTAGCCTGGGTGGAAGGCGAGCAGTCTAACTACTACACCACCGTGGCCTCTAAAAGCTGAGAAAAACTTAGAGGGTATAAGAGTTATTAATATTAATGTATTTGCGCAGAACTAAGCCGGTAATTAAAATACTAGTACAATACGTAATAATTAATTGAATCTACCGGCTGGAAACTCGAGAATGTGAAGTTAGCGTGTCCTGCGGTCACCTTCACTGTTTCCGTCACGTAATCGATAGAAGGTTGTTTGCGTGTTCAACGGCAGAGGNACCAGCGGCACGATTCCCACATGCGAAAACCCGGGAGTGACCCGGCCGGGGATTGAACCCGGTTAGCCTGGGTGGGAGGCGAGCAGTCTAACCACTACACCACCGTGGCCTCTAAAAGCTGAGAAAAACTTAGAGGGCATAAGAGTTATTAATATTAATGTATTTGCGCAGAACTAAGCCGGTAATTAAAATACTAGTACGATACGTAATAATTAATTGAATCTACCGGCTGGAAACTCGAGAATGTGAAGTAAGCGTGTCCTGCGGTCACCTTCACTGTTTCCGTCACGTAATCGATAGAAGGTTGTTTGCGTGTTCAACGGCAGAGGCTCCAGGCAAGGGAAACACGCGGCGAGATTGCGAGTCTTCTCCAGGAAGGAAAACAAACACGCTCCTTCGACAAGCTGGGCTGTTCCTTTCTTCCGAGCGCTCCACGCCCATGTCTTCCCAGGACCAATATCGTCGTCCTCGTGCGACGGCAGCAGCCAGGACTTCTCAGTCATTGAAGAATGCGTCTGAGGCAGGCGGCGATACGGGCGGCAATAACACGCGCGTCCAGCGCCTCGTCGCCCCTACATGCGAGGCGTGCAGTGTTCCCGTCGGCGCTCGTACTACACAAACTAGACCTGCAACTGTAGCACTTCGTCACACACGGTGAAAGCCCATAGATTAAACTACGACTGTACGGCTTTATTGTTCTCCCATCTCTTAAGTAAGCTGCTTATGCAAGCTCTAAAAATGCTGTTTTAAACCATTTTCACTCTTTTTAAAAAAAAAAAACATTTTAATATGATGAAAACAAAACCGTACAGACTTAGATGATAAGCATACCCATTTCTGTATATTGTTTTGGAGAAACGCTAAATTCTGAGTCACCATACACCCTAATCATGACTTTTTTTTGTACNTTCTGAGTCACCATACACCCTAATCATGACTTTTTTTTGTACTTTCAGTTATAAAAATATGTTTTTGTTTTTCTTAATTTATATTGTTTAGACGCCATATGATTAATTTTGCAAAAGGTATACTGTTTCTCACATAAAATATCTTACCTGCCGACTAGTAACTGCTTCTTTCCAAGCAAATATGTCCGGGGCAATCATTCTTGCCCATTTTCACAGCTTCACCGAAATAATTTCACNCTTTCAGTTATAAAAATATGTTTTTGTTTTTCTTAATTTATATTGTTTAGACGCCATATGATTAATTTTGCAAAATGTATACTGTTTCTCACATAAAATATCTTACCTGCCGACTAGTGACTGCTTCTTTCCAAGCAAATATGTCCGGGGCAATCATTCTTGCCCATTTTCACAGCTTCACCGAAATAATTTCACTAGTGCTTATTCGAGAGCGAAAATTCAAGTTCTTCAGTTTGTGTTTGATATTCCAACATATCGCGTTTCAAGTGAATTTGTTCGTTTGAACTGAGGTGATATTTAGTAGAATCTTCTGCCCTGTTCTGTTGGGTTTGCTGCAGGTGGCTGGAATTTTCGGTAACCGGGNTCTGCCCTGTTCTGTTGGGTTTGCTGCAGGTGGCTGGAATTTTCGGTAACCGGGGGACTGTTATTTTTAACTTGAAGGCAGTTGTTGCTCGGGGGGATTTCGCCCGCTGCGACGTCTAAGACCTCNCCGGGGGACTGTTATTTTTAACTTGAAGGCAGTTGTTGCTCGGGGGGATTTCGCCCGCTGCGACGTCTAAGACCTCTGCAAGATTACAACTTGCCGCGCCGCTAAGCCCGGCGCGTGTAAGGCGGGGGGGTGTGTTGGCACGCCTGCGCCCCTGTGCGCGCTCGAGGGTGAAAGCCGCGCCACCTGCAACGTTCCCAGCCTCCCTTCGGGCAGGTTGGCAGCCCTGCCTGCTCTCTCGCTACACGGGATTATAGTGGACGGAACATGTTGGCGCGGCGTGCCGCCTGGCGTAATTCGGGGCAATCCCTACCCTTCCTCCCTCCCCTGGAGGTTCCTGGGGGTGCGAAACTTCGTCTGCAGATTCCCTCCCCGCAGGTGTGCCGCCCGCCATGTTGTCTTATTTACTCTGCGCGTCGCTGCTCTCCTCTCCAGGTTCCCCTTCAGCGCAGTCATTCGTGACAGTCCCAGACCTTCTTTGATCAGAGGGGAAGCTTTTTCCGAACGCGCGAGAGAACGTGCCTACATCTAAAGGCAGTTACGGTTTAGTGAGCATTCCTGAAATCAACCTTTTAAAAATGCCACTGCCCAATTCAACTGGCACACCGACTGGCCTGCCCCTCCAGTTACGTTGGTAACAACGAAAGGAAAATAGTTACATGTATAAACGTTGAATTTAAAGTGTTACGTTAACATTTGTGAATACTGGTGGGGGGGTTTTTTTTTAAAGCGTGTTAATGATCAAATTTGAAAGGTATTTATTTTTCTAATAATTTCTAAGATCCACTTGACCGACACACGAATGAAGTGATCTGGTTCATGGCTGCGTTAAATCTACATATGGTGTAAGAACACACGATGTGCATACAAGTAGATCTTAAACAGGACTTCAGAACTGCTCAGTATACCGTGGACAGGCTATAGTTAGCCGCCATTTCCTCCTGCGTTCTCCCGCAGTGCCCGCCTGCAATAACGAGTAACACAGTCGAGTTTCGTGTCTGCTATTACGCCGCGCACAATTTATTTGTTGCCGTCTGTTGTACAAGCAGCGACCCCCTCTCCAACCGCTCGGAGCTTTTATAATTGCAGCGATACGGCTGCGTTCGTTGTGAAGATAGGAACAATCGTTTCGTCAGCCTACCTCAATTAATTCGGCTCCGCGGCCGTCGCTTCTGCCTCCACCTGTAATTAAGACCGTCTTCCTCATTAGGAAATGCAGCACCCGGCTCACGCAGCGTTCTTAAAGACGTTCGTGAGTTCGACATGAAAGACTGTAATTACTGCGACGTTAGAATGGCTTGGCTTAATTACGAACGTGGGCGTTTCTAATGGAATGTTGCTTTAGACCAGAGAATTGCGTGTAATTAAATATATCTCACGAGTNTTACGAACGTGGGCGTTTCTAATGGAATGTTGCTTTAGACCAGAGAATTGCGTGTAATTAAATATATCTCACGAGTGGTATTACAGTATCAAGCGGTTTTAGAACTTGCACGAGATTGTTATAACAATGTACGATATATTATTTTTTTTCTAAACATCAACAGTAGGCCCACAACAAACGCCAGATTGCTATGATTGAGGAGATATACATGCTAACTAGATTGTCAAATTAGTCTTTGGTATGCTCTTACGACAAACCGTGTATTACTTGACCCAGAACCACATCATTTTGTGCTTGGTAGGTACATTCTCACCATTTCCGAAATTATGGTTGGGGAAGGGATTATATCTAATTTTGTGTGTTTAACAGTTTTGAATTTCATCTAACGTCTGCACCGCCATTCTGATAACTCTTGAAATTTTATTTACTTTTCACGCATGTTAATATATTTTATTTTATCGATTTAATGTAAGTTTATGCGGCGTTACACCTGTCTTTTTCCCCACTGTCTTTATATTACCATTTCGCTTCTCTATTCTCATCATTTCTTCAAGATAACCGTAATTACAATCTTGTCTCTTCAAGATTAGTATAGCAAGTTCCGTTTAATATCGACTTCGTACATCTATGCTAACTCTACCGCGTTCTTGTTTTTGGTTGTAGTATATATTTTTTGTAGATAAAAAAAATTATGATGTTTAAGGACCACATTTTTATAACTATAACACTGCAAGACACCTTACAGATGCTACAGAAATTATATGGGTTGTTGGTAACAAACTAATATTGTACTAGACAGTAATGCTTACACATTTACACTGAAACGACTATTAATTTAATAAATTATAGAACGTTTTGATGTTAGTTATAAAATTCTGTTTTTGCTGCTCTGAAAATGAAAACCGGGTAGAGGAATGTTGTAATGAGCTTTCCCATCTCTGTTTTTCGCTCTGGGTGAACTTAACCGTGTTAAAGGAAATTAAAGTATAACCGAGCGTTATAAAAAAAAGTTAAACTTACTACTAAAAATGCTTTTAGTTACACGGCAAGATTTTTTTTTTTTTGCAAATATTACCGGATACGTTTGCATAACTGTACATCGGGACCCACAAGCAGTAACTAAGCAGTCTGCATGTCAAAAACAATAAAGAAAACAGCCAGGTGCAACTTGGCAATAACAGACATTGATGTAAACATGCTTGCACCATATCCTACTTATTACGCTGTTCACGCTTATCACTGCTTGTAATTTTGTGAACGTGTTGTTTTCCTTGGCAGATCGGACATACGTACTGTAAAAATATATTGATTTATTTTCGAGTTTCGTGTTTTCGAAAACTGGAAATGTTAATTATCACCACTCTTATTAAATGCCGTTTACTGCCAAACAAGAAGGTATTAATAACCGTCGCACTCTTTTCTTTACGCCATTTCCCATACAAAGACAGTTTTACTCTCGTGCGATCCTCGATCCGGTAGATAGACATAAGCGAGGTCTTCAATTTGATCGAGTTCAGACAGCCGCAACTAGAAACTTCCATCGCGACAGCGGGATCTGTAAATGTGATACAANCTTCAATTTGATCGAGTTCAGACAGCCGCAACTAGAAACTTCCATCGCGACAGCGGGATCTGTAAATGTGATACAACCTTGTTTGTACGCACGTGTATTCTTGGGGGTTTGAAACTCGGGTTACCGGTTTACTTTCAAAACACGTCAAAGTGGACTGCCCCGTCGTCATAGGCGACAAGTGTCTGCGTGTAGTTCCGCTTACAAGAAGAGACAGGCTCACCTGGTTGGTCAACCCGCTCGGCTTTAAACGAGGAAAACATCGTGACGTCTGGGAAATAACAGCAGGTGAAGAGAGAGAGAGAGTTACTGAAAACGAAAGTCGGATTTCGGAGACGTTGCTGTATTCAACTTTTCGGATAAAGTAAAAAGAAACTATTGGGGAGGGGGGGGGCATGCCTCTACATTATCGACTGTCGTTGTGTCTATAGCCAAAGTGCTCGATGCAGTAGGTATATAAACATATCGCGTGAGTGCAAAGAAAGTAATTCCTCGAAGCAATACTATGAAGAACAATGTCTTGAGAAGAAAGTACAAATTACCAGACAGAAAGAAATCGTTCGAAACCAGAATGAGCGAAACCACTTTAAGAATGTATAAAATTGCAATTTAAAAAAAAATTCACCTGCTGAGAGCAGAAAACTTGCCTTAAAGTCTAACACGCTAATATTTGTACACAAAATTCCACTGCAAACGTGCGTAGTTTTATGTAGAGAACTGCACTTGCTTCTTGTAAATGTACAAACTTGAAAGGTTCGCATATTTTTTGTAGATAGGTATAAAAGGTCACATAAATTAATTTTTCATCTACACGTATAATACTTTTTTTTACTGGGGTATTGTAAGAAACTACGATGGAAACGCGATTACCGCTGGGTGGCCAGGCAGGTAACTTCTCCGACATGATGACGTCAGCAATAGCTATACNATGTCTTGAGAAGAAAGTACAAATTACCAGACAGAAAGAAATCGTTCGAAACCAGAATGAGCGAAACCACTTTAATAATGTATAAAATTGCAATTTTAATAAAACTTCACCTGGTGAGAGCAGAAAACTTGCCTTGAAGTTAAAAATGCTAATATTTGTACTCAAAATTATACTGTAAACGTGCGTAGTTTTCTATAGAGAACTGCAATTGCTTCTTGTAAATGTACAAACTTGAAAGGTTCGCAATTTTTTGTAGATAGGTATAAAAGGTCACAAAAATTAATTTTTCATCTACACGTATAATATTTTTTTTGCTGTGGTATTGTAAGAAACGACGATGGAAACGCGATTACCGCTGGGTGGCCAGGCAGGTAACTTCTCCGACATGATGACGTCAGCAATAGCTATAAGTCTTGCGGGCACGCTTCGCGTCTTGTTAAGTTTCCTTTTGTCGGCATCCTCACGGCGGCGACAATTAAGGCGCATGACCAGGTACAACTTCCCCTTTCACCTGCCGCACGTGACTAAGAACTTGCCGAGTTCAGATCCTCTTCGCCTGATCTCATCATTTCCAATCGCTAGGTGGGTGGTGCAACGTGGCGCATTCTTGATCACTTCCAACTTTTCTGAAAACCCTGCTGAAATTCTACTTTCAGGATATCCCTCCGCCTCACGCAAACAAAGCTTAACTAAGTCTAGGAAGTTACACCAGACGAACACTGCATCGCATTTGCGCGCACTCGCTTTAAAAATATTTTTTTTATAACATTTACTTACTGGCATCACCTACATACTATTTTCTCTCTATTTTATTCATATTTTATGAATGAAATATTATAATTTATAGATGGTATTGTATAAGGCTTATTAACGTCCCCCGGTACAATGCCTGAAGGTTTATCAGGGTACGGCTTACAAACTAACTTCTAACTTATGAACTAACTTAAACTAACACCCACGACTTAACCCAGAACCTCCCGCACTCCAGCCGACTGCGCCACGGGAGGCCGACTATAATTTATAGATTAAACTATAATTAAAAGTCCAATTTTACCTATACAAATATACTTTCATGTTAACAGAAGTATAAAATACTTGTGATACATCACATATTTAGGAATACGTCTTGAAAATCAGACAGCCACATTGGGCACCGGGACGGAAACGGCTATGTAACGTTTGCAGGCCGACCCAATCCGACACTATAACGCGATTGAAATGGATGTGGTCTCGATCGATCGGGTATACGACTACGATGCGAGCATGACCTTGTGCGAGGCGCAAGGCGGCGACCGGCGGCAATTTTGGGCATGACTGGAAAATACATGTAGTATCTCGCGACTCCGACGTGCTAGCGAGCCGATTTTGCTGCTGAACGGAAGATCTCGTTTAGATCTGTCGATTCAGGCCATACAAGTCTAGTATCAATTTCGTCACTTTCATTTAATTCCCATTTCCCAAACAAAACATTGCCCGCTAACTTCACGCACAACCAACGGTCGTATCAACACAGCCACACCTCGAATTGTTTTTATCGAATGCGTAGGCACTGGTGGCGATTTTTGTGTCATAACTAAATTTCAAAAGCGTTCGATAGACGCTAACCAGTTACATCCGGTGTTCGCCGTGTTTTGTGCAGAGGATCGGGGTTACGGAATAGTTGGTCAATGGAAAAGGGCTATGGCATGGGGGGAGGGGGGGAGTAATTGCAGGGCCTCGTTCTCGTTTTCAAACGACACGTCCAGCGGGCAGGCCTGCCAACTTGCCACGCCCTCCTTTCTCTGTCGCGCACCCGACGTTGCTTTCGGTCTCGACCGTCGTCGGTTATAACTCAGCGACGGTGGCGCGGTCTGCCGGCGTCCGANAGGGAGGGAAAAAAGACTCGATGTGCGCGTGGTGGGGGCAAATTTTTTTCTCGCCAGTTTTATCTTTTCTGTCAGCGTACTTTCGACGCCCCCCTTGTACGACGCAGAATTCAAGCCTGTTGACTGTCACTAGACCCACAGGCTGTTCAACGGTGAAGTGAGCGCTTTTGAAATTCCTGCCTACGATCTACTTTTCTCCTAGTTTTGTATTCTTCCGCCATACGTAAAATTTACGTTGTTATGAGCCTGATCACTAGGGACAGGTGTTTTCGCGATAATATTAATGACCATGCTAGACTTCGATATCCTACGTCCACAACCACAACTTCCTTTGGTTATTGGCCAGGCGTCTACGTGAGAAGACAAGGCCTTATTTGACTGCGCCAATCGTAATAAAGTACTCCGATACCGAACGTCCGTGATTCGCGGACAGCCACCTGAGGCACGTGACATTTAAAATCATCCAACCACGAAAGATCATAAGAACTAAAGTGTTTTGGAGTGCAACTGGTCCTAAAATCTCTTCGCGAAAAACACCTTTCTCTACTGATCACTTTATTCGTGCGCGAGTCATGTGGAAACTGGATATTTGAGGAACATAACAGCGTTTCTAATATGCCTTTTCGTACACTCCAGTATTTATAATAAAAAATACACCAACCGGATTGCGCTTCAGCGTTCAGAGTAGCCTGTCTGTCTCTTCTACGTAAATCAAAAATTTTCAATGTAAAAACTAATCAAATAAATTAGTTTGCCTCGGTCATTGGTTCGCACTGACTGAATATTACCGACGCAGTTCGTCGTAAGCAGGAAAATGGTTTCAGATGTATTAAATTTGCTATGCGAGCGCAACTCTTTAATATGCAGGCATTTTTAATTTTTCAGAGGTTGATTTCAAAAGTGCCCACTTTATCGTGAACAGCCTTTAGATCCCTGCCTGAAAGAGAAAATTTCG
>NQII01002733.1:141168-163061 GCA_002778355.1 Clitarchus hookeri
TCAAACTAAATTTATGATTAATCGTGACAGGCCAATTAAATGAATATCTCCTTTAATTCCGAACTGCTGATTGGATTTCAAGATAGCTGTTATGCCGATACACGGGAATTTCTCAGAAAATTTTAACTTGGTTCTTTTCTCTGCGGGATTTTACTTTACGCAATAAAACATAACAACAGGCGCCGCAGAAATAAAGTAGGCCTGTATATTTATAGCGTAAAAATCACCTGACAGGAATGCATCATTCTGCCTAATATTCGCCAACATGTTGACGAAATTGCTTTCTGGGATTGCCCTTCCCCCAGATTTTCATATACTGGCTGCCAAAAACTGTAAATTTCAATTATGTCGTATAATATTAACTTATGCCAACTGCCTCTTCAGCTGCTGTCACCTGGCAGACAACAGTGTGGAAAAAGGGGGGGGGGGGTTCGGTCCCNATTTTTTTGGAACACCAAGCTTTGGAACACGAAAAACAAAATCGTTATTTCCCGGCCGGAAGGTCGGGGTAGGCGAGGAATGTTTCACAGCAACCTGTTTCAAAAGTAACACGTTACCGGCACGTGATACTTGCTTGAAACTGGAACGATGGAACTCGTTACGTGGAAATAACTAGTTGTCACACCCCTAGGAAGCCCGGTTCAAGCTAGGTTCAGCCGTTGTCTCACCCAGGTTGGCTTTTCACGGCCAACTGGTCACTTCGGAAACCCAACGTTTAAATAATGTCACTGCTGCTACCTGCGTACCTCATACCGGGCAAGCTGACTCGCAGGCGCTGTTGTAAAGTTGGCAACGACGACGCGACGGAAAGTATGTCCATGTCTAAATGTTGAATTAAATGTGTAGGGCCAACATTTGTCGGTATAGACTATTCACGTTAAAGTGAGCACTTTAGGAAGCCCTCTCATTTGTATTAATAATAAATAGATATATTTTATTTTGGCCTTAGACGTTAACTTCCGAGTGCGGTGTAATATAAACAATGTGTTTATTACTTACATGGCAATTATTATGTTAAAAAAGTGGTTAAAGGTTAAAAAATGACTGAGAGGAAAAAGTATCTAGGGCCTTAAAAGTGCTCACTTTACCGTGAACAGCCTGTACTGAAATGATTTATTTTTCTATACGATGTTTTTTTTAATGCATGCAGCGTATGAATAAGCAAATCTGTAATATATTCAATTTTTTTAACAACTCCACAGTCACTTGACCGACGTATGAATAAAGTGACGAGACCCACATAAATGTTAATTTTACGTGTAGTGGAACAATACACAGTGTGCATACAAGAAGGTCTTTCCAAAGTGCCCAGTTTAACATGAGCAACCTATGAGAGAGGCGGGTTGCAGGTGTGTATTCCGCTCGGCGTCCTCTGAAGCGCGAGACGGAAACTTCTCCATTGTCGCTCTTCTTTCCGTCATTCTCCCCTCCTTCGTCCCTTGATACTTTNACAAGAATGTAAGTGTATATATGCTGTTCACGGTAAAGTGGGCTCTTTTAAGGCCCTGGGTACTTTTTACTTTCAGTCATTTTTTAACCTTTAACCACTTTTTAAAATAATTATTGCCTATGTAAGTAATAAACACAGTGTGCATATTCCACCGCACTCGGAAGTTTACGTCTAAGGTTATAATAAAATATATTAATTATTCCAAATGAGAGTGTTTCAAAAGTGTTCACTTAACCGTGAATAGCCTATAGTCGCTCTCACGAACCAGTGCACATCGACAGTTCTAAATTTTTAGGCTATTAATGGACTTTTGAAAGCCCTGGTTAAGATCTACTTATTTGTACGTTGTGTATTCTTCCACCACATGCGAAATTAACATTGCCGTTCACTTTATTCATGCGTCGTTCTGTGAAACTGCAAAATTATTATAAAATGAAATATTTTACACACACACACACACACACACATATATATATATATATATATATATATATATAAAGCAAACAGTAAGAAAAACAAATAATTTCAGTATTTACAAGTGTATATCTAACACCTTTAATGCATCGTTAAGACATCGTACTACTTTCTCTCCGCCATTGCCTATTATATTGCGCGCATGCCGATCTTTACATAAACACACTGAGCTGACCGTCAACCTGGCCTGTATCGCAACAAAAAATATTTTGCTACCCAAATAACTGTACACAAGGCTACTTTCAGAACTGTCAAAAATTGCACTCAGACAGACTATATATATTTATATTTCGTGATCATATATACATGTGTGTTTAGACGATTGTCAGAAGAATTATTCGCTTTACGGTGAACCTCACAGTGTGCAGTTGTTTTATTTTCAATTTCATGTAACGCCTGGTGGCACGCGTATGTGGTACGCCTGCCTATCACATTGGTTGAATATGATTTCAGGAATGTTGTGTAGAGAATTGTATGCTTACTTGCTTAGTCATAAACTGTGAGCATTGTCATAATCCTTGGTTAGCCAGGCAAGCAAACATCAGCTCTTCATAAAAATCTTCCCTCAGTTTTTCGCATCCGAAACTTACGTGCAAGGCATTTCTAGGCTTAAGTTTTGAGAAATTTTTATTTTGGTAATTTCCTATCGTCCCGCCACTTTTTAAAATAAACATTGCATCGTGACTAATAAATGCAGTATATACATTTCACGACGCTCAAAAGTTAATATCTGAGGCTGCAGTAAAATATATTTATTAGTAGTTTGGAAGGTCTTAAAAAGTATAGGCTATTTACTGTAGAGTGAGCACTTTTGAACGCCCTCTCATTTGGAATAATAGTCAATAAGGATATTTTATTGCAGTCTTAGATGTTAACTTCCGAGTGCGGTGGAATATACCGCGCTGTGTTTCTTACTTACATGGCAATATTAATTTAAAAAGGTGGTTAAAGGATAAAAACTAGCTGAAAGAATAAAGTAACTAGGTCCTCAAAAGTGCTCACATTGCCGCGAACTGTCTATACTCACTTTACGGTGAAAAGGCTGTATTTCAGGTAAATGACGTTCGTAAGGAAGCTCCGTAGTAACGCCACGTGAGTTACTTCGACAATTATGGTTATCGTAATATGTGTACATGCACGGTTCGCGCATTCATCGCCAACAAACTAATTTTCTCTATTTTATGCGGAGTGTGGAAGAAAGTGAAATTCGATATTTTTATTTGAAACGATTTATTCGTGTGAATAAAATGTATGCTGCTGTTAATTATGTAGTTTTGTTTCTTATTGAGAACTTTTTCAATACGCTGACACGAAGAAAACATTCGCGTGTAAATTTTAATACTGTGCATGTTTCGTGTTTCTATGTTTGCGGTCTCCATTATGAGATCGATCTTCTCAGTTTTCATCACTAAAAACATAATAACATAAAAATTAATTTTAAAAAAATGTTTTTATGTTGTTTAGGGTCTAAACTCAAACTCCCCACTCCCCTTTTTTCCCCTTCAAAGTATGCATTACCACCTCAAAGCAAAGACTTAAATAATTGACAATTATAAAAAGTTGTCTATAATTTAACGGGTCCATATTAAAATTACGTAGCAGCAAGGCGTTTATTAATTTATTTGCATTTTTTTTCTTATCTAGTGCTTTGACGCAACTGCCAGTTGTAGCCAGTGATGCACTGTTTATGTATATAAAAGATGTGGGTCACGGGCCGCAGAGGTTACGTAAGAAGTCCATACCTTACGCGAACTGAAAAATAATGAAGAAAGAGTAGGAGGCGGAACTTCCTAGGTGAGGCACGTTGTGGAACACGGTGTGGCGCGAAAACCGGTTCTCGGTCCCGCAGGCCGGTCGCCTTGAACTTGACTCGCGCACGTCACGACGTAAAAGCAGTTTTCTCATTAAAAAAAAAGACCCGATCCTTGGGAGAGGGGAAAGAGAGGTGGTAGGAGGTCAGCAGGCCTTCGGGCCAGAGGCGGAAGGGGGAGCATTTGTGCGGCTCCCGCAAGTTTATGTAACACGCGTTATGTAGGTCACTTCCACCACAGCCCCCGCGGCTGTTTAAGGCGACTCGCAAGCCCTCGCGCGCCGCCGGNCGCGGCTGTTTAAGGCGACTCGCAAGCCCTCGCGCGCCGCCAGCTATAGAACAGGCCAACGTACAGTACCATCGTGCCCCGTGCCACCCGATACAGCAGCGTACGGTGCAGTGTTGCCAACCTGATTGATGAGTTTTCCTATCGTACCCTGGTGTAAGTGTCATGCGTACGTCTGAGGTAGGGTCGGGAAATCATTGCGTCTCAGGGCCGAGCACCACATGCCCGCAGTGAAGGGGATTCTGAAAAGGAGTTGTCTACAACCATGAAGAGAGAGGAGGAAAAAAAAAAAAGGAGAACTGGTGAANCGCATACCCGCAGTGAAAGGGATTCTGGAAAGGAGTTGTGCATCGCGGCAGAAAGGGATTGGACAGTCATGGCCGCGATAGGAGTCATGACCACCTCTATACCTATAGTTAGTGTACAACCAAGAAGAGAGAGGAGGAAAAAAAAAGAGAACTGGTGAAGCAACCGTAGAAATACTCTCGGCAGGAAATAATTCTAAATCGTCACACGCGTTATTAGAAAATGCTATAGAAGAAAGACGGGTAGTATGAACCATGTTTATTATCGGGGGATGAAAGATTAGAAGAGAGGGGCGGAGGGAGCCAACCTGAAGACAACAACTCAGCTACATCGGAAAATTCCTCCACAAACAACAAAACTCCAAACCTCTTGATTTTTTACCGAGTGAGGTGACAAAGTGGTAAACCTCAGGACTCGCATTCGGGAGGTCCCGGGTTTTAATCCCGGTCCTACAGTCCCCGATATTGCTCCACGCAAATGCTGTGATGGTTCCTTGCCACATTACTACAAGCCATGAACGATTCCTTCACCGTCCTTGCTTCTCTGGGCGATTGGCTCCATCTGATGATGACTCGCTGTCGAACATATGTTAAAGACGGTCGCCTCCCTGGCACTTGAACTGCGCTGCAACTTGTTTGAAGGACGCGGATTTTTTGACGAAGTTATTAAACTAGTCCCCAGCGTGTTTGCTTGCGAAAGTAAAATATGCACCCAGAGAGGACTCGGTGGTTCTTTCAAGATGAGAAGCATGTTGTAAATAGTATTTTGAAGCCCTCCAACATCGTTAAAACCTGCCTTTTCAGACTGACCCGAACACGTGCAAAACTACGATAGGGCCCTGCGCTGAACCTTGCTACACACGTTCCACCAATAAAATGATAGGATCGACGCTTCAAGTCCCACGGGTACACGCAGCACTACGAGAACACCCGCAGGCTGTTCCACGCGCCACTCTACCACGCCTCACGTCTGCAGGGAACGCCGACGTCGCGCTGATAGAAGAGTGTGCAACGCCTCGCGCATGCAGCGAGAAGCGAAGCTATAGTCTGTTCGCGGTTTCTTCACACTTTTTTTAAATTAAACCTTTGAAAAACACAACATGTATGACACGTTTGGCTNTTTTTTTTAATTAAACCTTTGAAAAACACAACATGTATGACAGGTTTGGCTGTTTCCTAGTAATGACACGTATTACAAGTGTCTTAATAATTGTGTTAATATAAAAGTACCTTATTTTTAGTTAAGTAGAACTTTTACTTATATTCTGTTAAATAAAATATATTTAATTAATAATAAATTAGAATGTATACATGAAGGAAAAAAAGGTGTGTTGGTAATGCCTAGTAAGAAATAGTTCTTATGGAAAATAATATTACACTGTGCACTTATTCGGTGCGGTGTGCCTTTGGTGTAGTTTTTTATATTTAGTTAAGCTTCGTTTGCATGAGGCGGAGGAATATCTTGGAAGTAGATCTTTAGCAGGGCTTAGGAAAAGTCTTAAGTGACCATGAACAGCCTATATATCTTTCAATACGAGCGGCAGCCTGAAGGATGCAGGTTGTTACGAATTGTGCTTTTTAGCCATTCATACGTGAAAGTGTCTAAGGGCGCCGTAGCTCAATAATGAGTCATTATTAGGTAGAGCACAGCAGTATAAGATGAAGTTTATTGAACATAAAGATTATACAATAACTATTTACGTGACTATTGATCGGGGAAGCTTAAATTGAATACCAAGATGCTTATTAATTATATTAAGATTTATTGTTACCTCACGCCATTACTAGCACAGTCTAATTGGAAAGTCCCCACCTTGTGTTCATGTTGCCGGAGGCTGTTTCCGGGAGGCGGTTAACGACGGCCGGACACACCCACCTTCAGTGGTCTCCTCTCTGGTCGGGTAGGACAAAACACGCCGCTCCCGGTGTTATGCTGGCTGGCCTATATCGAGCGCGTTGTTTAATATATTTCGGCCCCGTTTACTGGCCGGAAGAGGGGGGATTTCTGCAACTGTCTTTCACAAGGTGTTGTTGCAATCACGCTCGTGCCCTGGTTTAATGTTTGAAGGTGTGATCAGGCAAGCCGTTCAGCGAAGGCCTGATCACATCATAACAAGGTGTTCGCGTATACAGCCTCCCTGGTAAAGTATTTTTAACGTGTCAAGGTCACGTCTGACAATGGAACAGCATTGCGACGGCAACAAGCTTCGCGTGTGTTCTGTCTCCTCAGAAATTTAAGCTGTGAATATAGGGTTTTAATACGACAGTGGTCTGTTAAGGAAATATACAGTTTTTTTCGTTATAGTTTTTAACTCTCGTTGTAAACAGAGGACTACTTAAGAGCAATTTTCGCCGACTTCGACACTTTTAANCTGTCTCCTCAGAAATTTAAGCTGTGAATATAGGGTTTTAATACGACAGTGGTCTGTTAAGGAAATATACAGTTTTCAGACCCGTTATAGTTTTTAACTCTCGTCGTAAACAGAGGACTACTTAAGAGCAATTTTCGCCGACTTCGACACTTTTCAACGACCAAATTTACGAATGATGAACAAAATATAGACACTCATTTCTGTCCTGAAAAAAAAATTACACTTAAATATNAACGACCAAATTTACGAATGATGAACAAAATATAGACACTCATTTCTGTCCTGAAAAAAAAATTACACTTAAATATTCGATTTTATTTTTAAAGTTATAATAGACACGACTGCTTACAATGTAGCACACACGACAACTAGGGACGCCACTTGACGTGGCATACAGGACAACTTAACACAATCTGTAAAGTTTGAGTTATATAAGTATTTTCCCATGTGGGACAGAAGTTATTACACGAGGGAACCTTCGATTACGGTTACAGATGTGAAACGAGTTATGGCATAATAAGAAGCTGGATTTCGAAATAACTGTTAAGATGAAATATGTTCCTTGACCAGCTTTTCAAAATATTAAACCTAAAAATTGAGTTATGGGCGAATACACGTAAATCCAAACTGGCGCCGTCTGGCGGGAGTTATTTAGCGTGTCAAGAGTCCTGGAATCGTGGGAGCGCTAAGGGCGGCCTGGGTGCGCGTATCGAATGTCTGGTCGCCTTTATGCGCAAGTCGTTGAACTGAAGCGCATTATTTCTCTCATCCATCAGCCTCAGAGGACTTTCAGTGGTGACCCGATCATTCGATAGCGCAATTTTGATTCTGAACATCTTTTAAAGAATACACATTTGAAACGGAAATATAAAACTGGAACTTATTTACAGGCGTGAAGCGTGAGATGTTTCTAACGTTATAGTCGTAGGTAAACATTACTCATACACATTAATCGGTGATTGTACGTATGTGTATACATATATAAATGCATACACGCATGTATGTATATATACATAATTATGTAGCTCCATTTGGTAATCCAGGTATGCGGACCGACTTTTTAATACGACGCACGCGATTGCTATCTGTTTGCATCACTCACCACAGAGAAGAAATGTTTTTTGTATCTACCTTTTTATCCCCGCGGAAATGTGCCATGTCCTAAATAAACGTGCTAAATGAGTATTCTTTCATGAATAATTCAACTCGGGACTGGTATTCCTCTTTCCTCCTGTTTTTTTTTTGCCCCTTTCGGCTAAATTTAAAATTTTTTACTGACCCGCTGTGAACCAGTTCTCGCACAAGGTGTGTAATAAGAATTTTCCTGTGAATGCGGTTTGTTCTGGAATTTTTCCTTGCTTGAGTTAGTGAAACGGTACAAATGTTGAAACACGGTTGTATTCACTTATGATCTCGGCGGTTTGAGCTAAATTTGGTCCTTCTGGCAACTGGGAGAGAACCGAACTTAAGCGCTAATTTCACTAGCTCGACACCACCTTGGGGCAGAGAATAATGTAACACTCCTGCCATTAGTTGTTTTTAGTCTTACATTGTACCTCTACCTGATAACGATTCGACGATAAGGTATATTTCATATGCCTTGATTCTCTTCCACACGTCGCTCTAAATCTAGAGAAAACTTATTTATGGTTCTGCCATAGTAAAAGGCTCAACGGAATGCATTCTATAAATAAATTTCACTTGTTATCGATAAGTGGGTTTATAGAAAACTGATATGAATTTCCGCTCTCTTATACGCATGCTCATTTCCATTGTGTTTGTTCATGGCATTTCAGAGAATCTGCCTTTATATAACTGGAACAGCTTCTTATTAAGGCGTTTGCTAGTATGACAGCGTGTTGTATTTGATTGGAACTACATCGTGGCGTGAGTTACACGCAACCCTATTAGTGGCTATTTATCCTCAGTACAGGCGAGGTATGAAAGTGTCCTTGTATAAGCCAAAGGCCATCATACACGCGGTATTGCTATTCTGACAGGAAGTTGCATTTTATTGGAATAACTTAGGAACGTGGAGCTGAACACAGCAGTCTTCTGTTTCACAACACACACATATCCCTACCATCGACAGACCGAGAAGAATTGTAACATATTCTATCTAACTTCATACCACTTCGTAGATTCCGTTGATACAGCTCTATGTATTGTATTCCGCTGTATGTAAAAATTCTTATTACAAGAGGAAGTTAAAAAAAAAGTCTTCAGTTTGGGTTGTACGCTGCAAGGTCATTCCCCCACACACTGAAATCGCAGTGGATTCCGAAACACTCTGATAGCGACTGACTCCGTGCTCGTAAATACGAGATGTGCCGTCGACTGGTCGTCAGCTATCGTCCTCACACGAGCGTCACGTCATCGCGTGCGCGGCCAGAGAACAGTGGTGCCAACCATTTTTCAGCCATGTCCCTAGGACGAGAACAACAACAAGGCTTATATTACTCCAGTCCCCGGCTGCGGAGCCATCACTGGGGTTGGGGCGCTACGCTCTCAGCTATGAACTTTACTTTGGGTCATTGGTATTGTCGAATCCAGTTTGGCTTGATATTATTGAACTAACACCAGTTCAAACCAACCTCGTGGAGCTTCCATGGCTGCAAGCCTCTCTGGACGCGGAGGTCGCGACCGTTTCCATCCACTTCCACCCCACTGGGCGTATATAAGTATGATACACAGCCATCACAGCCATGCTCTTATTTTTTAACGAGGCGCTCTTAGCCATTACGGCCTTTCCGCACCCCGGCCGCCCGGTCGGCGGGGAAGAGGGATCACGCCCTCTCAACGCAGACGTGACCAGCGCTCACCCAAGTTGACCAAATCCGAAGCCCCGATCTAATTCCCCAGATCGCACCGAGCATGTCCTACCACAAGGCCTGAGATCCTAGCACTCAGTTTACCAACGTGTGGTCTAGGTGAATGCCCCACTGGGCAAGTAAAATTGTCCCTACTTTGATACGAAGGTCCCTACAATCAATTAAAATGTATTTAGGATAAACTTAAAAGTATAACAATGCACGCCACATAACAGTACATCTCCATAATTTACCCTGGCAATCACTTCACCATTCTTTACCTACAGTTTCTACATTACACGAAAATTTACTACTTTTCCATAAAGTCGTACATTACAGTGTTATGGGGAGTAATGCGTTGCTTCGTCGTAGTTTTCTCACCCCTCGCCCTCTTTCCTCGCCGTCCTGCCATCTCTAGTGCGTGCCTCCACAGTATTTGTCACATTCCCAGATGTTCGTGTAGAGATAAAGGTCTACGGACGACGGCATATCTGTTTATGGGTTTTCTAAAATTATATTGTTATAAACGCCTGGCTCCGTGTGATGGAACCTCCCTCATCGCGTGTCTCTCGTCGGTATTCATCACGTATGCGAGTACGAGAGTTCACACTTTGAATTCCGGGAATTGTTTCCCGGATGTAGCAGCGAAGCCTCCTTTAGCGAGTTTGCGTACCTTACGTCAGAAGTAATTACACTCTACGTTTCCGGACACATTATAATTAGAGAACCCGAAATTCCGCGAATTCATTTAAGGACAAGCTACACCTCAAACCATGTACATTTGGACTTCATTTTCCTGGGTCGCAGTTTGTAAGCCACGCCCTGGAAGAATTCGACCCAATAAATGAAATGCAAGAAAAAGAGCACCAACTCCCATGCTACCTATTATGGGGCAAAACTTGGGCATCAGCCAATCAGCAACTAGTTGAAGCTCTAGTACGCTTTGGATTTTGGCGTCTATCTGGCTGCCAAATGAATACGCAAAAATTTCCCAGTCTCAAATTATAATACAGAAAAAAAACTGACTAAGTATTGGGTCTCAGCTGCGTAAGAAAATTCGTCCTAATTTTCAACTCTTCGACGGCGCTGTTGCACGCTCCCCATTTTTTATTTAATTTAGAGACAGTTCCTTTATTTAGTGCAGCTCAATAAAGGGGTGAATCAAATAAACTTCAACCTTCGCGATAAAACTGCGTTTATCTGGCAGCAATGTACCGATAAAAAGTGTGCTCCCTCCCCTGCTTTCTATCCGGAAGTATTGCGAAAGTTTTATGGTTCCCGGAAAAAATGGCAAGGGGACGGGGGTACCCATCGCTTTAATATATTTAATAACCGCTTGGAAAAAGAACAAGTGGTTGGTGGTGGTTGGGAAGATACGCTGTCGTTGCGAAATGAGTATTGTGGAGTTGGCAATGCTGAATCACGCGACCGCATTACTGCCTCTCCGAGCTCTGCTCTCGCATTAATTCCGTCTCGGCGGAGCGCGCCTCTTTTATTTGAACTTCCCACACTGGCGAGTGAGTCACTCCTCTTTTTTTTCTCTCTTTCTCTCTCTCTCCCTGTGTGTTGTTTTTTATCCTCGTAGCCGCCAGCTGATGCATGACGTCATGTGGCCTTGCGATGGCCCAGCTGATTGCTTGAAGGTGAAGCGATGGAGAGTGGGGAGTAGAGCCCGCCCACGCCTCGTAAAGATTCCTCATCCTTTTTTTTTATAGCGCCGTGTGTTGACAGTTTTATTCTCAGTTAATTTACGTGCTCGGTTAAAAAAAAAATGCATAGATTTTCTTGTAACACGTTTAACCCAACTAAACCTGGTATTTTACACGTCCCCTTTAAACACAAAATTTTAAAAAGGGACTTTAATTTTGAAGTTGTTACAAAATTATCCTGTGAGTGATTAATTACACAATTTTGGATATTATAAAAATATGTTTTGCACAAGGCCCTGCTAAGATTTTTAACGCTGTCTGACACGTAATTAATGTTGGCAGCAAATTGTAAAAAGTTTTACGGGCAGGTGGTATTACTTCAGAAATATTTTTGTTTTCGTGTTATAACTTTGGCTCAGGATAATTCAAGATTTCCCGTTACGGCGACGTTATATTTTACAAGTAATTACATTACTTTTTTCACCCCATTTTTACTTAGTGTTATTTGGTAGCCGTAGAGGCGAAATTTTTTAGACATTTTACGCTATGATACACTTAAACGCACAAATTTTTAGATAATGTGTTTGTACCAATAGCTAAATAATTAAATTTTTTAAGAATTTTTTTTAAAAATAATTTGCCAAGAAATCGGAGAACGCAATCAGTTCTAGCGGTAAGAAGAATCTTTTTTTTTTTTCAAATGTTTCGGAATTGACGGATTTAATTGCAGGCCACCGTATATATTTGGCAACGACTTCAAAAGATGTCCCATCGCCATCCTTGTTTTGTTACGTTGGCAGAACGAAAGTGACTGCCCAACCACGACAACCGCCTCGAGAACATTTTCCCTTGGCAGCCCAAGGAACGTGATCAACTATCCGCTGTTTTGTCACGTGGCTGGGCTCGTTCTCTCCCGTTTTCTAGGCCAGAAAACAAACTGTTTTCACTCCGTGGAATTCTCCTGGACGATTCGTGCGATCTAAGTTCCGCTCTCGATATGCAGACATTTATTTAGTTTAATTCGTGTGATAAAATACCTGACTTGCAAATGAAAGCTGCGCGCCAGTTCATAGTCTTAGTGGCGATGGCGCACTTGATGCTCGTGGCACAGTCGTCCTTATAGCTCCCGCGCTTCTGAGCCTCAAACGCGAAACGTAGAAATTGGCCCGCCTAGGCCTCTTACGAAAGCCCCAACCCACCTCTCACCAATTTGGCACCCACCAACCTCTCTACGCATAAAATAAATAAAAGTCGTTCTTTACGTCACTTATTTATGCACAGAAAGGATAAAGGGGATGAGTTTTTCCGATTATAGATGTCAGATGTGCGGGCTCCGTGACGTAATAATTGACTTTGGAACCAACTTAGAAAGACAAATGCCTACAATTGGTGTAGACATAAGGGTGGGAGTGACTAAGGCCTGTGCAACCCCAAAAAACCCATTATAATAATAGGCACAACACGAGTATGAAAAACAATATTAGCTATAAACATTTCTATAACACATTTTATAAGTAAATGAATTTTTTATTTTTCGTACGTGAATATTGCAAGTAAGAATAACAAAAATGGCATTTAATGGTTTCTGAAAATATGTGGAAAGTGTCTCTCTCCGGGTGGGGGAGGGGGGGGGAGTTAAATTAATATTCTCGCCACGTGAGTGTGATGGCTGAGTAAAATGGTTACTACCTTGGATCGTAAAAGAAATGAAGTTTGCTGTTGCCAACGGCTGTGCTCATGATACTAAAGTTGCGAGGTTAAATACATATAATTCTGTAAATTGTAGCCAATGACTGGCAGTTAATTTTATTACCCTTTGGAGTCGATATCCCCCACGAAACTCTCGGAGGCTCTTTCATTCTCCGTAGCTATTGCCTTATAATTGTCAGAGTCGATGAGTAATCTATCCCACGTAGGTGCGTTTCTCATTCGCGCCTGTCTCGTACGATCCAGCTCCGTCGTAGCCGAGTTGTTTCCCAGGAAGTCCGCCCGTAAACAAGCTGGCCACAATGTCGCTGCCTGATGCCTTTCTCGGAAGGGGGACGTCAATAAAGAGGACCTGCTGGTGGGAGATACTTCGCCATCGCAGTCCGTCCACCCTTGCCGCAGATGAATGTGGATCTCGTCCTGCTACCGCCTACCGCTGAGTTCTTTGGTTCGTTTTCCCCGGCCACCGTGCTTGGGAAAACCTTCCTCTATTTAGGCCCGCATACAATGCACGGACACGTAAGAAACGGAACGGACACGGAATACGAAAACGAAACGAGCAGACGAATCAATGGAAGGTTTCAGATATCCTTTTTACGCGCACATTTTTTTCGTGTTTGAAAAATAATTTTTGCCTGTCTGTTCTTACAAAATAGATTCTGCAAGTAAACCCCTGTGGAGTTAATAAAAAAACTATTAATNAATGGCACTTTGTTTGTTTCGTATACGTCAAGTTGCCACTCACTGACTGTCAGAAAGTGGCCTTCTTATACGGTATGGACCATATCACCGGATACCAATGCATGAAGTGGCTTTTTCTACAATACACATAAACGTAACGCGCTGCGGGTTACGAAATATAAAATAACCTTTCAGTTACAATGTACCTACTGAAATAAGTCTTATAACAAATACACTTAGCGTTTAATATCCATACTTCATGTAATACTTCAGAAACAGCACTGCCGAGTAGTGCTGTTGTATTTATTGAAACTAAAATGATACCAAACACCACAAAACCATGCCTTTGTTTCCCTATTCTACGATATACTCTATTCCTATTGGCTACACGGATTTACAGACACGGCATGCGCGCAGTAAAGTTGGTAATGACGGAGGGAAAGTAGTTCCATGGTTTAACGTCGAATTAAAAGTGTTAGTTTAACATTTGCAAATACCGAAATGATTTATNGAGGAAAAGTAGTTCCATGGTTTAACGTCGAATTAAAAGTGTTAGTTTAACATTTGCAAATACCGAAATGATTTAATTTAATTTTTTTTTATGGATTTAATTGTAAGAATCAGCCAATTTCTTAAATATTTACTTTCATAATAATTTCACTTNTTTAATTTTTTTTTATGGATTTAATTGTAAGAATCAGCCAATTTCTTAAATATTTACTTTCATAATAATTTCACTTTTTCATTTGCAGAATGTTTTAAGTACGAATTTTCAGCGAAGCAATTAAACGTGAGTCCAATGTGCTGATCTAAGAACACACACTTCGGACGAGGGCTCTCGGCTGCTTTAAAGTCGTCACGTAAATTAGAAACACAATTTCAAAGTACTCCAAAATGGCTAAAAACNGAGGGCTCTCGGCTGCTTTAAAGTCGTCACGTAAATTAGAAACACAATTTCAAAGTACTCCAAAATGGCTAAAAACGGCTTATTTCAAAGCGCCGTATCTCAAAATATACGCATGATATACATACGAAACTACTCTAGGGCCCTTCATTGAATCTCCTACAGACTTTCCAGCAACTAAATAATAGGGTCGCCGCTGGAAGTGGCATAGGTAGGGCCTACACGCAGTGCGACGACGACACTGCAAGTCAGTTGAGAGCCTTGCGCTTAGCGGCGATGGCGCACTTGATGCGCGTGGCAGTGTCGCCCTTACCACCTCCGCGCTTCTCGGTCTTTGACGCGGAGAAATGCTGTAGGTATAGTCTATTCGTGGTATCTTCACATTTTTTTAATAAAAGCTTTGAAAAATCACCCCATGTATGACGTGTTTGGTTGTTTGCTAAATATGACACGTATCATAAGCGTTTTATAGTTATCTTAAAATAAAAGTAGTTCATTTCTGATTAAGTTAAACTTTTTACTTTTATTTTGTTTTTAAATTATAATATTTCAGCAACAGTAAATATGAATAAAAACAGTGAGAAAACACGTGTGTTGGTAGTGCCTACTAGGAAATAGTTCTTCTGTAAAATATTATTACAACTGAGTGCGCGCGAATACAATGCGTTGTCCTAGGTGCGATTTTTTAGTCTTAGTTAAGCTTGGTTTGCATGAGGCGGAGGAATATCCTGGAAATAGAACTTAAGCAGGGTTTCAGAAAAGTGTGAAGTAACCGTGAATGGATTATAGGCGGGGACCTTAAGCAAGGCTTTTGAATGTGCTCAGTTTACAGTCGACAGACTATATACCGGCCACTAGGTGTTAGTCTCCTGCAATATCATTCATTCTCTCTTGTTTTTGGTTTATTATTCGCCCCCGGGGGAACAAGTCCCGACAGTCGATACTCGACTCCAGCTTCGTCAAGATCTTCAGCTTCTCCGGACGTCGAGAGGACGTCTTCCCTGTCGGAAGAGACGGGAGTATCCATTGCGCGGCTGGAAGGTGCCGAGACAGGTGAAGGGGGGAGTGAGCCTCGACGCATTGTCCCCGCAGTGGGGGGAGGGAGGGAAGGAGGGCCGTCGTCGCGTTACAGCTGNGGTGCGCCCGCCGGGGGCTCACTCGCGTCCACCATGCCGCAACTGCGCCTGCGCGATAGTGTTACCTCTGATCCGCCGTCTGGCGGCGCTGCAGTCGACCTCGAGGACTGCGATACACACACGCTCCTTCCCACGTCCTCGTCGAGCTCAGTGACCGCCACCTCATCGGGTAAGTAGGTAGTCGGGCTTAAGATGACCGCCTGGTTGAAGGAATTTTGCACATCTTGAGACCAAAAAGCGTGGAAGCACTAGGGGTGACCGAGACATGCGCATCAACTCTGTCATCGCCTCTACGCGCAAAGCACGGAACTGGCCTCTATGAGACTTTCAGCAGAGACCCTATAATTTTATGAAGTAATAATAATAATAAAGGTATGATGCACGTCCCTATTATTCCGGAATGTTCATACCTAAAAATGACCGTGAAAACACCCGTTTGCGCCATTTTAACTGTCAAGAAAACATGCGTTAGNAAGTAATAATAATAATAATAAAGGTATGATGCACGTCCCTATTATTCCGGAATGTTCATACCTAAAAATGACCGTGAAAACACCCGTTTGCGCCATTTTAACTGTCAAGAAAACATGCGTTAGAGAGAAATGGAGGAACTGACAAACGTATACAGACGCGTGGCGTTTCTTAAATGCTATTATTAAGCAGACCTCACTCAGACACGTTGGGCGGTTTTTTTAATTAAACGTTTTCGGCTGGAGCTCTGCACACCGTTCGGCGACCTGCCCAAGCGGCCACCTTAGAGTCTTCGTCGACAGCGAGGTAATTGGAGACGGAGCAAGTTTCTCAGGAAATAGGGATTGGGGAATGGCAAGGAATAGGCCGTGGCCTTTGTTAAGGACCAATCCCAGAATAAGCCTGGAGTGATTTCGGGAATCCGTGGAAAACCGAAATCAGGATGGCCGGACCGTGATTCGAACCCCGGTCCTCCAGAATGCGAGTCCACTGCGCCACTTCGCTCGTCGCCTTCTCGTCGCAAACACTACAGAAGACCTCGCCATCGGGGTTCACTTTCCTGCTTACCGGGAACAGGTTTTTCTTTATTCCCTTTTAATTAAAGCAAAACTTTGTTATTGTAAACAAAACAGCCTTGAGTGTACTACCTACCGGCTGGCAGCTGCGAAATTATAATAGGAAATCCCATGTCAAGGAAATTTCGCCTCAGTGCGTTAATTTTAAAGATAGGCATTTCAAACAAAATGTATTCTCCACGAATTTTTTTGAGTATCCCTACGCGCGTATATTTTCAGTATAGACAGGCGGTATGTACTTTTTTTGTAAAACATAAATTTTAAAAATACTTAGCAAATAGGCTATATATGTGATGGAAACATCTCCGCTGAAGTGAACTTCTAAAAATTTCGCGAAGAATACATTCTGTTTGAAACGCCTATCTTTAAATTTAACGCACTGAGACGAAATTTCCTTAACGTGGGATTTCCTGTTTCAATTTTGCAGCTGCCAGCGTGTAGGCAGTGCCCTTAAGGGTGATCAGTCCCCGTCATCTTGGATTTATCCATATTTCACCATAACTTACATTCAAGTTGATTTGACGAAATCTTTCGTGCGACGCAGCATAAATAATAGCTTCCCAAGCTTTATAAAGTTGGTAGCTTTTCACTGCTTTTATTAATTTTTAAACAAGTAACAGCTGAGAAGAAGCAAGTGATTTTTCCTGCGGGCGACTACAGCAGTCAAACTAAAGCACAGTAGTCAAGTAATACCAACTTCAGAAAATGTACAAAGGAATGTCCTGTGTCATGTCGTTCCGTAAAATTCAATATAAAATCTATAATGCAGGTTTTTGCGAACGTTGTAAAAGTCCAAGATCACGGGGACTTATACCTCTTAAAGGAATGCTTTTCTTAGTTATACAGAAAGATTTGAAGATATTTTTTTTGACTGTGCAAGAGTAGTTGTCTTGGTGGGCGTGGTCTTGACAGCCNGGGGGGGGGGATATAAGTACCCCGAGAAAGCCTGTTGGCGGACGGCTACATCCACTAAATATCTTGCTTGCACTAAAATTTTAGAAATGATTTTTAATTTTTTATTTTTTTTATTTTTTACATTTGTCTCAGGAGCGTTTTCCTCGAAAAGTCGCCTTGCCCGGAAACCAATGCCACTGCAATTGAGAATACAGAGAAAACTTCTTTAAGACCTTATCTTCTCTTGCTTGCCGCCATTCTCATCTTTCAAGATCCCACTTATGTCGTGTGTTAAATCATCACCGTTTTACTCGCACTTCCTCTCTTTTGTTTTCCTTCAGCCATCACCTGTAAAGCCTTCTTTACAAATCCTTTACCTCTCAACCAATCTCCAGCATTANCTTTTGTTTTCCTTCAGCCATCACCTGTAAAGCCTTCTTTACAAATCCTTTACCTCTCAACCAATCTCCAGCATTGTCTCGTTCTTTTAATGGAACTCAAGGACTGTTATGACACGCATTTTTTTTAATTTCGTTATTGCTGACTTCTCAACCGACACGACGCCTGTTCTCTTCACGTCAGTATTTCGTCGGGTTAACGTCTNAATTTCGTTATTGCTGACTTCTCAACCGACACGACGCCTGTTCTCTTCACGTCAGTATTTCGTCGGGTTAACGTCTCTGACCTCTATGAAATACACTCCAGATGTGTATGTCTGCAAAGATTTAAGCTCAAGGTTAATATTCCCATGCTTCTTCCGAAGTGCATAATTTATTACTATTACTGGCCAATATTTGTCAATTCCAATCCTGCAAGGCTCTGAAGCTCTCGTTTTTTTTTTTTTAAATAAATAACTTAAAACCGACCGTAAACATTTTAGCACTTGCGTTTGAAACTCGTTTTCACATAGCAGCCANCTTTTGTTTTCCTTCAGCCATCACCTGTAAAGCCTTCTTTACAAATCCTTTACCTCTCAACCAATCTCCAGCATTATCTCGTTCTTTTAATGGAACTCAAGGACTGTTATGACACGCATTTTCTTAAATTTCGTTATTGCTGACTTCTCAACCGACACGACGCCTGTTCTCTTCACGTCAGTATTTCGTCGGGTTAACGTCTCTGACCTCTATGAAATACACTCCAGATGTGTATGTCTGCAAAGATTTAAGCTCAAGGTTAATATTCCCATGCTTCTTCCGAAGTGCATAATTTATTACTATTACTGGCCAATATTTGTCAATTCCAATCCTGCAAGGCTCTGAAGCTCTCGTTTTTTTTTTTTTAAATAAATAACTTAAAACCGACCGTAAACATTTTAGCACTTGCGTTTGAAACTCGTTTTCACATAGCAGCCGGACAAGGAGGTGTCGTAAACTCGGANATTTAAGCTCAAGGTTAATATTCCCATGCTTCTTCCGAAGTGCATAATTTATTACTATTACTGGCCAATATTTGTCAATTCCAATCCTGCAAGGCTCTGAAGCTCTCGTTTTTTTTTTTTTAAATAAATAACTTAAAACCGACCGTAAACATTTTAGCACTTGCGTTTGAAACTCGTTTTCACATAGCAGCCAGACAAGGAGGTGTCGTAAACTCGGAAGTACAAAAGAACGTCCCTGGAACTGTTGTGCAAGCTGTTAGAGAGTTAAATTGCGAGCTCCGGGACGCCGCCGTGCCACTTTGCGAAGGCGCCAGCTGGCGGAGACATAGCGCCTCGGAACGAGCCAGTGATTGGACGGCGTACAATAAACACTTGCCTCCGAGCAACGAAGAAGTGCTTGGAACCTACCTGCGAGCACGAGATGATCGAGACTTAATGAGAGGTTTCAGATCTCGTCGCTTCCCTTATAAGACAATACTGAAGGAGGAGGGGATGGAGAAGAAGAAGAGGAGAATCAGGGAGAATTCGAATACATAAGAGAGAGAATTAGATTACACGTAAGGGTTTCTTTTATTATAACAAATTGTAATGTGTTTCCCATCAACAGGTCTTTTGTTATGTATTACTATTTTTTTTTGTACCGACGATTCTGTTGGGGGGCCGCGGTAGTGTAGTGGCTATACTACTCCCCGCCCAGCTAGGCGAACCTGTTTCGGTTCCCTTCGGGGCCGCTCGCGGATTTTTGCATGTGGGAACCGTGGTGGACGATGCCGCTGGTTGGCGGATTTTCTCGGGGATCTCCCGTTTCCCCCGCCCTTGCTTTCCGGCGCTGCTCCATACTCATCTCGCTTCACGCTCATCGGGTCTCAAGACCTCGCTGTTAAGACCCGTCCAAATCTCTCACGATTCTGTTTAATGGAGTCTGTAAACCCACGTGTAAATTTTTCAAAACGATTTAATATATTTTCTGAAGATATGTATTTTGACTTTAATTTTCTTTCCTTCTTCGCAAGCTTTTAAAACGTTGATTCAGTGTGATATGTGTAATCATTCTTTGGAGAAGTGTTCGTGTTCGGATGTTTGTGCAGTAGGTTGTGCCGTTACACTAGGACCACGTNGTGTAATCATTCTTTGGAGAAGTGTTCGTGTTCGGATGTTTGTGCAGTAGGTTGTGCCGTTACACTAGGACCACGTGCAGTAAAAGAAAAGCATCTATATTCCATATCCTTAATCCCTCAGTCCGCATCCATATAATACTTTTGTACAGTATTTCAGATTTTTCATAAACTTAATCCCAATGTGATTGTACAGTGATCGCATTGCAAACGTGCATTGTAAATACAGTTTAATTTTATTCAGTCTTTTCTTCGTTTGTATTGACGACTTAGTCCACACGGGGAAGTCTGTATCTTCATAACCTTTCAGGCTGAAGAATTTATGTGATAATGTTTCACTAATTCTAAACATGACAGTTTGACATTGTAAAAAAATAAAACCTCTGTACAGTTTCTGTATCAGCCTACAATTGAATATTAATTAAGTTTACTTATTTTTAAAGTGTAAAACAAGCCAACAAATTTTTTTTTTTTAATATTTTGCATGTAACTCCAAAAATAATGTTTTAATGGATTTATGGTTTATTTATTTATTCACGAGTTAGTCTAGGTTAAGATACGTTCGCCGGTAAGGAGGATTTGCATTTATACACTTAACTATAGATTTGTTAAAGCTTTCTGCTGATTTAGCCACTATACGCTTTTAAGTAGTTTACATCCATATTCATATCACTGTGAATGTCTCCATCCATAGGTAGGGCTCTAAACATGTTTGTAAATTGTTTTTTAAGTTAGATGACAATGGTTTGGGTTTGTTCAGAATTTAATCGAATTCATTTCTTGATACTAGTAATTAAGTCACGGAATGTCAATATAAAATATAATAAGATTAAATATCAACAAAAAATAAGATAAATGAATCTAAAGACATTCTGTACATCAGAAAACAAACTAATTATATTCCTTTGAAAATTTCTGTTCTTATTTGATTTGTAATTTTTTTCTTTTATTTGGTAGTCAACAGTGAACAGTCAAATTACGTTCTGAATGCAAGCCTTAATTGTACTGAGCCTTTCGGCGTTTACCCAACTCGACCTTGAGATTTTTTTTTNATTACGTTCTGAATGCAAGCCTTAATTGTACTGAGCCTTTCGGCGTTTACCCAACTCGACCTTGAGATTTTTTTTTGCGCGCGTGTGCTAACACATACATCATGATTAATTTTTATCTTTAGAAGAAAGTGAATGTGATAAATCGTCGAGAAATGCCTTGCTGCAAGAGACGTGGCATACATCACGTTGTCAGCAGTGAAAACAGTCGGCGCCACTTCAGCAATAAGTTTAGCGCTTGTCCTGCAGACGCGTTTATCAGGGATCGACTCCCGGGAGAACAGAGGCAGTTTACAACGTACAGGATGTTTACATCGTTACATGGCAGTAAGCCAGAGGTTTTGCAATGCGCTAGTGTTTTTCCTGGAGCTAGCAGTTCTACAAATGAATTACAGGAGCATTTCTTGACGAACACAAATCTATATCTAACCACACACATGTGTGAAACGAATTTTCTTCATTGTATGCTAATTTTTTGGAGGCCAGCGATTAATCCTTCTGTCTTCAAATGATTATAAACATGATTTTATCTTTTTTTTAAACGGTTGTTTGTGTGTTATGTTTTGAAATATAAATATTCCTACCAGTATACTACTTTGCGTTTTTTTTATTGATTGCTTTTTTGGTGCTTATTTATTAGTTGGTGTCAGTTCTCTCTCACTGTGTTAAATATTCTTTTTGGCAAAGTAATTTCTTAATAAGAGTGAGTGGAGTGTGAAGAGATTTAGGCGGCTCTTAACATCTGAGGTCTTGAGAGCCGATGAGGGTGATTGAGGTGAGTACGGAGCAGCGCCGGAATGAAAAAAAAAAAAGGGGGGGGGGGA
>NQII01002733.1:181266-197201 GCA_002778355.1 Clitarchus hookeri
GCCACCGCCGTGGTCGCCACGGGCGTAACGCCAGACGCCCCGCTGCCGCGCACCGCGTGGGCGCAGTGCACGCCTTGCGGCAAGGAGTGCAAGGCGTGCTGCCTCAGGTCCGAGCAACAACAGCAGCAACAACAACAGCAGCAGCAGCAACAGCAGCAGCAGCAGCAGCAGCAGCAACAACAGTGGAGCTCGTACTACTGCAGGGGCGCGAGCGAGGACGCGTCCAGGATACTCTGGAACAACGAGAACATGTTGCGGCTCTTCCAGGTGTAGCAGCGAGGCTAGCTTACACTCTTAGCTCTCATCAACTAAACACTATATATTATTAAGTATAAATTAAAATGAGTACGCCTTAAAGAAAAANGCAGTGCACGCCTTGCGGCAAGGAGTGCAAGGCGTGCTGCCTCAGGTCCGAGCAACAACAGCAGCAACAACAACAACAGCAACAACAGCAGCAGCAGCAGCAGCAGCAGCAGCAACAACAGTGGAGCTCGTACTACTGCAGGGGCGCGAGCGAGGACGCGTCCAGGATACTCTGGAACAACGAGAACATGTTGCGGCTCTTCCAGGTGTAGCAGCGAGGCTAGCCTACACTCTTAGCTCTCATCAACTAAACACTATATATTATTAAGTATAAATTAAAATGAGTACGCCTTAAAGAAAAAAAATTGTGTAATGTAAACAAATAACTATTCTTGCATGTTTGTATATTATTTATTTTGTGCCTCGGTAGGGTGTGACTTGTGGGGCGGGCAGAAAAAACTGGCGGGGGAACAAATTTTTTTGCAAACATTTTATAGAGGAAGCAATTTGGATGAGACTGTTTGCGTTCGGCAACAGGTGTTCGCGTTTGGTTTCAGCTGCGTCGCAAAAACTTCCCCTCACAAATTGTCGGCCGTTGCCTGGCTCCGTAAGTGCAATTCAGAATATTTTCGGAGGTTGTAACATTGTCCAGTTTTGAAAATCCACTTTTCTTTCTAGAGGTTTTAGAGCCTGTTGGTTGTTTTATTCAAAAGGTTAAGAATCAAGAACGTTGATGGATTATGAGACCTTCCAATTTCCATTCCAGGTATAAAGTAATACATTTCAATTGTCGCGTCAATGTCTGTCGCTGCGTAGACAGCAATGCTCACAACTTTCTCTCCTTTAGTCCACGAAACGTGAAAACGTTTTGCAAACGCATAGATGCGTTTTTTAGAAGTTTATAATTCGGACGTATCCTGAATTATTTTCTGTACGAGTTGTAATTTGAACCGTAAATTGATAAAAGAGTTTTACGAGACCCACAATGTAACTTTTGGAAGGGTGTCCACTTACTGATCGTTTTTGAATAAGTAAAATTTTTGTACTTACTTTACGTTCTCGGCTGCAAAAAAAATAAAGAGCAGCGAACTGCTTTGTGTGCAGTTCGCTGCTCTTAACTCGCCAAACATCTTTTTGTGGCACCTTAGTGTTTTTCTTATCAGTATCACTGGGCTTGGCGTTCTTCGAGTCGGAATTTCAAGGGGAACTTCGCGTGACGCTTGCTGAATCCCACGTTACGTTCCGATCATCTCGCACGAAGCATTACTATATTTTTTATTTATTTATTGGTAGAGAGAGTGGAAGTGCTGCGTCTGTGGACGCCTCTCTATGACGTCCCACGCGTGGAAGTGCTTTGTCCGGTGCGGCGTCCGTCGAGGCGTGCCTTGCGACGGGCGCTCTCGGCGGGCTGTGACGTCACTCGAGTGCTCATCCAGTTGGACAAACCTTTAGAAGACTGAGCTGACCCCCCGCCTGTTTTTCGTGCACCGCCCCCCGGGCATTTTCTCGGCCTTCTTCGGAAAGTGGAAAGATTTAAGAGAAAAATAAATATTAAAATAAAATATGAGAGAAATTCCAAAGTTTTATCACGATCCTCGTTAGTGTCGTGTATCGATAGACTGCTTCCCACAGTGAAAACGTGTTTAAATTTTCGTAATTCGCGTCACTACAATGCAGCCCTAGTCTCGATATCTCCCTACGCTGCTCGTATTCAAATAGGCTTTCTGATTATTTTTTCTTATTTTTAGTCCCTAGGTAGAACCAACCGTCTTCGACGGCTAGTTCTCGTTCTGAAGCCCACCTTTGCTTAAACTATGTGTACATACATGATACTGACAAATTTTGCCTACAGGCTCAACCCTGTCCATTTTATGAAGCCATACAAGCCGTGCAGGTATGGGATTTTTTTTTATTGGAAGATTATCATATCGTTCTGGAACAACTACGTTAAAAGTTTTGTTTTTAATATAAAGGGTTTAGGAGGCCGTTCCAGATTTAAATATAACCGTAAAAATCTTTAAAATAAATTATTATTGTAATAATATCACTATGTGTAGTATAAAGAACTGAGCATATTTAGTGGGCGTAACCGCCTGTGTTTAATGCATTAAAGAATACACTTGTCAGAGCTTTCATTGTATACAAATAAAAAACCGTGTTACGAGTAAAGAAAAAACTGTATGCATCATAGTTAATTAATATGTATGTTTCGATATAACAAGAAAAGAAATGTTAAGTAAATTATTGCGGGTAGTCCCTGATACAGGACCTTCATGCCATAAAGTTTTCAAAACACTAAAAAGTCTTGTTTTTTAATAATTGTGAAGAATGTAAAGTACTCTAAGTAACTCCAATGAATGTTTACTACTAAGTACTGATTATTAGTGAAAAAAAGAAGTGACGATGTAATTTTGAGGTATAGTTCCTGAATCTTCACTCGAAACTTCTCTGTAGCCCTAGTTCCGTGTTCCGATGTGCTGTACGAATCGTTGCAATGTTCCCTCATGTATGCTCCTCTCGTATCTCATAGCCTGTCACAGTAACACAGTGTGCGTGCGGTACTGTGCGCTTCGAACGTATCGCAAGTTCCAGTAGTTGGACCCAGTACCTCCTTTGCATCACTACCCCGCATTCCCTGCCCCCCCAACCCCCTCCCAGTTACCAACTATATGCATGTGGTATGTGTAATTACGAGTGTGTGGCTTCTGACCGAAAGAGCGAAACGAGATAAAAAAAATATATATGTGGCTTTAGATATAGAACACTTTATACTGCGACATTCCTTTCTTTATTTGTGTGTTGGGCATGAAAAGAAATTGTCGTTTACACATTTCCAAGTAAGTAAAAATCTTGTCTTCATCTAGCAGGGTATATAATATATTATCATTATTATTAATATTATTATGGAGATGTACATATTGTATATTGTAATGGTACTGATATACTACATACAGTTGCTTTAAAAAGGAAACTTCTTGTGGCCAGGGGTTCATTTACCCTTGAAAGTGTTTTTTTTGCCTTCGACACGCCAAGTCCGCAACTGGAAGGTCTAAGTCTGTCCTCGAGCCGAAATCCAGCTGCTGTTTGTGTGTTGGCAACGTGTTAGTTGTGTGCGTGACGCAGGGAACACCTCACGTGGTTCCATTACGCCCGTGCGTAGTGAGGAAAAGTTATGGTACCGGTGTCGGTGTAGTTTCACTAACGTCCGTCTTGCATGTGAGGTCGAACGGATTTTTGCGCATTGCTAATCGAGCATTTAGATATTTGTACTGTTTGCTTGGCGAGTGTTGTGTTTCCTGTTGATTTATCATTAGTTACCCGTGACAGGTTAGTCATTTGTTTCCTAGAGCGAGATGTAATCGTTAATCTTAGTGAGTACAAAACTCGACATGTGGATTGTATACCGAAAGTTTTTTTTTTTGTATTATAATTGACATGTAAATTCCGTTTTATACGTATGTATGTAGTTCTGCAACACGCTGTGTGGATGCAAGTAATCTTTTTTCCTCTATCTGAATATTTATTACGTTCGTTGCTTTCTTGTAACGTCTGTAATTTTCACATGTACAGTGAAGAACTTCACGTCAACAAGTGTAGAGGTTCCTTGTCTACTCAGCGTAACTGTGAGTGGCTATTTTGCGTTGTAAGTGTGCGATTTAACACTCTGACACAGCAGGTGTCCGAAAGTGAAAATGTTGATGAATGTGGATTACACCCACTGAGGGACATCACTTATTGTGGAAGCGAGAGTATGTTTCTTATATCTTAATGCATGTTTTTATTGTTACTTGAATTATGTATACGTTTATTTATTGTTGCACCAGATCTGTGATGGGAGTTGTAAATAATTATGCTGCCTTTCGGTATGCTAAATAGTTGGCTGTATGGTAGATATTTAGGATTTCGGCTCAGGATGGCTAATGTATGAACAGGAGAGCTGCTTCAAGCCCAAACTCACTCCCCCTTTCCTTTTTGTAAGTATCTCCTCCTGGCTCCCTAAGCGGTTATTTGCCAAGAAAAATCCTCCCCCCCCCCCTNCCATCAAATTCCCTCGTTTTTCACTCGCACACTTTCACAGCACCGCTTCCTTGAGAAGTTAAAATTCAGCTCTCCCGGACTACGAAAAGTACCTTTATCTTCATCGGTAATTGCAACAAAAATTATGTTATAAAATGATAAATGTTCGATTTTTTTCAAAGTGACTGTGATAACGTGTCTAGGAGAGGTGTTATAAAAGAGATCAATAAACGAAAGAATAGAATAAATAAAGTGTTTATTATTTAATACAATAATNTAGGAGAGGTGTTATAAAAGAGATCAATAAACGAAAGAATAGAATAAATAAAGTGTTTATTATTTAATACAATAATCTGGAGAAAAAAGGAAACTAGTGGCTGTATTTTCACATATTACATAATTTTTTTATTTATTTGCTTGATATCTGCGCAGCAGAGCAATGTGTGTGGCGCATGGTTTTCTTTTTTCTTCGTCGTCCATCCTCTCCCCTCTGACATCNGTTTATTATTTAATACAATAAACTGGAGAAAAAAGGAAACTAGTGGCTGTATTTTCACATATTACATAATTTTTTAATTTATTTGCTTGAAATCTGCGCAGCAGAGCAATGTGTGTGGCGCATGGTTTTCTTTTTTCTTCGTCGTCCATCCTCTCCCCTCTGACATCCTTAATCAAAATTTAAAACAAAAACTGTAGTTGTNCCTTAATCAAAATTTAAAACAAAAACTGTAGTTGTGTTATTATCATACTAACGGGCCAAACCATTTAATGTATAATGCAAAATGCCACTACATTTTTTTATAATCCTTTAACAGGCCATGAAAAGCAATACAAATAGTATATTTTTTCATGTGTGAAAATATGCAGTGGTGAGTATCCTCGCACCATTACAAAAACGATATGTGTAAAAAAAAAGTCTACATTGTTTAAGCGAAACTAATGGCTTTCTTGATATATTTTCATCGAGATGGAGACATAAAATTANAAAAAAAGTCTACATTGTTTAAGCGAAACTAATGGCTTTCTTGATATATTTTCATCGAGATGGAGACATAAAATTAAAATTTTCTGGCCAGTGAAATGGCTAACCTCTTTGCATCAGCAGAAAATTAGAAAACGCTGAACATACCATTGTTAAGCCTTATCCTGGCAAAGAAGACACAGAGGCACAGTACTCAAAAGCCCCTCTTGAGTAAAAACCTGAACGCCCCGAGTACACACCCAGAACTCTCCGCACTGTGTGATTTCTATGTAAAATGAACTGTATGACTAATGAGAAAATTTGAGTGTGGTACTAATTCAACGAGACATTCGTCTCATCCTCCCTGTCTGAACTGGAGTGGAGTGATTTAGGCAGCTCGTAACATCAAGGTATTGAGAGCCAATGGGACTGAAGTGAGATGAGTATGGAGAAGCGTCAGAACGCAAGGGTGGAGGGAAACGGGAGATCCCCGAGGAAAACCAGCCGACCAGCGGCAACATCCGGCACGATTCCAACCTGCAAAAATCCGGGGACCGAACCCGGTTTCCAAACTGGAGGACCTCCAAGATGACAGTTGTTCACTGGGCAATACTGAAGAAAATTCGAGCAATTAGGAACAGCATCTTCAAGATCTTTCCAAAGCCGCCGCAGCATCTCAACTTCGGACCACAGCAACTGGGGTCGCAGTGTCCATAAACAACATAGAGGAAAAGTAGGAAACCTCCGCATCTCAGCCGTCAACCACAGCCATAAACAAAAGATGAATTACCAGGTTTCCTACTCATCATATTCATACTCTTACCCTCAGAATATTCCCCTGTTAANCATAAACAAAAGATGAATTACCAGGTTTCCTACTCATCATATTCATACTCTTACCCTCAGAATATTCCCCTGTTACATTAGAATTTGCAATAAAACCTGTTACTCTCAACATTAAAATGGATGATTTGGACAGATGACTCCTAAGAACATTAAAATACACCCTCACAAACATTACTTCCATCCCGGACACACGTCTTCAATTTAAAAACATAAGTCTCATANCATAAACAAAAGATGAATTACCAGGTTTCCTACTCATCATATTCATACTCTTACCCTCAGAATATTCCCCTGTTAAATTAGAATTTGCAATAAAACCTGTTACTCTCAACATTAAAATGGATGATTTGGACAGATGACTCACAATAACATTAAAATACACCCTCACAAACATTACTTCCATCCCGGACACACGTCTTCAATTTAAAAACATAAGTCTCATATATTTTTCCTGTTGGTGCCAGCCACATCCTCTAGTAACACAGTAACAATAGTCAAAAGTCGCAAAGTAATAAAAGGCTCGGAAAAAATTTTGGCCAAAGCCTTGCTCTAAAACTTTTCGCCATTGAACTTGGAGAAAAAAAAAAATGTTCAAGCCATAATTTATCACCCACCAGGAAAGAAACCTGACCATTTTACGAATTATATTCAGCAGCTAGTTTATTTTAGCTGTACAAATTTGTGGTAGCTTCTTCCAAACTTCTTCAAAATTACTTTGATGAACGGTTACACATCTGAAAGAATGAAAACTTTAAGCAGTTATCAAATGACGGGAAAATTGTAGCCCAGAAAAAATTCTTGACGACGTTTGTTATGTATCAAGTTGCATGATTTCGTACATAATAAAATACTAAAGCTAACTGGTAGAGGACTTCGTCTTGGCATAAACCATTCTGAAAGGCCCATGAGGCAGCTTCGGATTTATACTGTACAATTCAAATTCAACTACAACTACATTATACTTCGAGTAATAGGGTGGTGTACGCACTAATTTGAGTCGCAAAATGAATGCTAATTTTTTCATATCTATTGATACTTAATATTATACATTATCCGTAACGATCTTCGTTGGTAACCCAAGTACAGGAAGCATGCTGTGCCCTAAAATTGTGTAAATTTCAGTAGATTTAATTAATGGTAAGGGATTAAAAATACTTGCTGAATCTGTAAACAGTAACAAAGGTAGACGCAAACCCAGCTTCATTCCAGTGGTCCAAAAACATAAAGTTCGTTCCTTCGCCAAGGAAACTGTACCATAGAGCNTTGTACCATCGAGCAGAAAAGCTTTGATATTTCGTAATTTTGTCTACTGGCAATCCTGACATTACGAAACCAATCTACTAGTCTCCTGCCACATGTTTGGCCTTTAATACATTTCGTTTACTTTACGATGGCTATGGTTTTGTATTGTCTTATGTGCCCCTCAAAGAAAGAATTATGGTAATATTGGAATATTATTCCTATCACTGATTCTGGGACAGAAATATTAAACTCTCCTGTTTTATCAACTAATCCTAACAATCCCTTCCAAATTTGATAAGCTGATGCACCTTCTGCCATTTCTGTCTTATTTTTTCGACATTCTTATTCCTCTTGTTAAGGTCCTGGAGGGCTATGTAACGCTATGGAAAATTTCTTAAGACGAACGTCTTCCACTATTGTTGGGATATAATTTAAATTCTCTTTATCTTCTTCTACCGAAAACACTAAAATTTTCAAGTTCACCTACGTATTTAAATTTTTCTGTATCGAACATTTTAGGAAGATAATTAGCAACNTACTGGCAATCCTGACATTACGAAACCAATCTACTAGTCTCCTGCCACATGTTTGGCCTTTAATACATTTCGTTTACTTTACGATGGCTATGGTTTTGTATTGTCTTATGTGCCTCTCAAAGAAACAATTATGGTAATACTGGAATATTATTCCTGTCACTGATTTTGGGACAGAAATATTAAACTCTCCTGTTTTATCAACTAATCCTAACAATCCCTTCCAAATTTGATAAGCTGATGCATCTTCTGCCATTTCTGTCTTATTTTTTCNTTTATCAACTAATCCTAACAATCCCTTCCAAATTTGATAAGCTGATGCATCTTCTGCCATTTCTGTCTTATTTTTTCAACATTCTTATTACTCTTGTTAAGGTCCTGGAGGGCTATGTAACGCTATGGAAAATTTCTTAAGACGAACGTCTTCCACTATTGTTGGGATATAATTTAAATTCTCTTTATCTTCTTCTACCTTAAACACTAAAATTTTCAAGTTCACCTACGTATTTAAATTTTTCTGTATCGAACATTTTAGGAAGATAATTAGCAACNAAACACTAAAATTTTCAAGTTCACCTACGTATTTAAATTTTTCTGTATCGAACATTTTAGGAAGATAATTAGCAACAATGTACTGAGTGATTTTCATATCCTTGACAGAAAAATTAAAAAACTTATGTAGCGATTTCAAAATTCTCCCAGCAGGTTTTTTAGACGACGGTATCCAACTGAACGATTGATTATCGATATGAAATATAAACTCTAGACACTAAGTAGTTAGCAAATTTCTCCATGCCGAAAATAGTGTACTTGCATAGGCGAAAGGAGACAAACCCCCATTTACTTCTTGGCCTAAAACAGCCCCCTACAGCTGTCTCGTTAGAGAGAGCATCGACTTGTAAAGTAAATTGTCGAAATCTGAACGCATTAAAACTGAGGGCGAGGGTAATTTTTATTTCAATTTAAAAAACACTTTTTCAATAAACACCCGATTCCTTTCGTGTTTTTTTTTGGTGCAAGTAAATTTACCACAAATTGGCCTCACTTTTTGGCGTCAGTTAACAATTTCCCATTGGAAATAATGAACAGTAAGTACTTAACATTGCCCTGAGCCCATGTGATTTTGTCAGGATTAACTGGTAATTCAGCTTCAGGAAGGCAGTCAGTGCAGTGTACGTTTAACACGGTCGTCTAAAGTATCACAATAAATGCATGCATCAAATGGTCTCAATAACTGGCAACAGATATTGATCAACATAAATCTTATTTCGTATTTGGTTGTCACAAATTACCCTAAAATGGCCTGACTTCCATTACGGCAACGAAAATACGGGGCTGGCATAAACACTACTAAGTATTCAAAAAATGTCGCTCTAAATTTTACTAATGACACTGGTTCCAATTTTTTCAGTTTTATTTGGTCTTTGATATAATGCCTTAGCTCATTCGTTACACCAACTGATTCCAGTTTTAAAGTGTCAATGACAGACACTTCTTCACTAGGCACATTTTCTTATTTCATAAGCCGATTCCTCATAATCTGGGTAATTACACTGGCTGGTCTGGACAAAACCCAAACACCAACTGTCTTTTTACATTTTAAATAGCATGTGTTTTCCTCAAAAATTCGATACCTATAATAAACTCATGACAAACAGTCTGAAATACAAAACCCTAATTTGCAAGAAAATTCCCTTATCTTTTATTTTAAATATTATGCCCCAATCTGAATATGTCATGCTGTCATCGGCTGACCGACAGCGAAAATCCTAAAAGTTCCTCTCCCCTTACAGATTAACCTGCATGTTTTTTTCATGGTCGCAAGTCAAAATTTCCTTTCGATGAGTTACACAAGTAACAAGATCATACACACGTGCTAAAATGACAATTTACTAGAAACAATAATGCTGTAGCATAAAGTTTTACCTGCAGTTGTGCACAAGAAGGTTTCTATAGTGCATTAAATCTGTTAAACATTTTGAAATAAAGTTTATGCAAGTTTATCCTATTGCTGTTTTTTTTAAAAGATAGTACTACTATTGTGATATATGTTAAACCGACATTTCCTGTATTATTATACATTTCCAGTGACCCAAAAACTGTAAAATTATATTCTGTCTGCTAACTGTGCAAGAACCGCTCAACTTAAACATTATTTGCTATGAAATAGTATTACACACATCCTTTCAAATCAAACCGTTATTTCCAGAGAAATAAAATAGTGGATATTTATTATTACAATAGTCCTAACTTAAAGAGAAGTGCTGAATCTAGTCTTAATATTTTTTTCCTTCACATCTTTGATTAATATACGCTGAGTTGGCTAAACAGGAAACAATGAAGGTTTTCTTTTTCGGTGGAAGAAATACAGCAATGTCTGGAAGCTACTATACAATACTGCTAGTTATAAGCAGATAATCACACAGAAAGTTTATAAGAAAGTCAGTCACCTCTTAAACAATTTTTGTTCCTATATGTTGCATGTATAGGTATGTTATGGAACGGTATCCGACATCTGTAGATGTTCTGTACAAACAGTGCGGCAACATTAAACAAGCAAGTTTTATTTTCTAATAGTGAAATTTTCCATGTTTACCGTGAATATTTATACGAATTTTATACAGGTTAATTTATTTTTGGTACAATGAGAGAATTTATACAAGTTTGGATGCACCGAAGGCCACGTCGTTTGATGAGAGGATGGCAAACAAACCCGACGGAAGTGTTTTCTTTAATACGCAAAAACACAATTTTGAAGGAGATAAGTTCAGAAATACGCTTATAAACATTGCACGTATGTTGGAAGTGGTTAATCAAAATAAAGGTTTGTTAGTATAATGCTACCTCCAGAGAGAGAGAGAGAGAGAGAGAGAGAGAGAGAGAGAGAGAGAGAGCAAGAATTAAAACAGAAAAATATATATTTTACATTTAAAAACATAAAGTTTTTTAATGAAATATTTATACTAAATGACAAATTATAAAATCCCCACTTAGTTATTGAAATGCTCAACGCTTCTGAAAGCTAAAACATTCATATATTTTGGCGAGTTATTGCTCCAGTCTGCAGTTCGTTTTTAAATAATCTTGAGAATGGAATAACCACGGAACAGGTGAACGTACGAGTGGGTGAATAAAATGCAGGATCTTAGTTTCCACTTCCTTGGTCATATCAGAGTGGAAAAAAAAAAATCCCCTCCCGTTAAGCGCTGNAAATGCAGGATCTTAGTTTCCACTTCCTTGGTCATATCAGAGTGGAAAAAAAAAAATCCCCTCCCGTTAAGCGCTGAAGTTTGAACTTAAACGCTGTAAGAATGAGCAAATTTGTAAAATATTTACTCGTCTCCTAATTTCACAGTTTCACTTGACCGACGCATGAGTAAAGTGATTAGGCCCCCGGCAATGTTACTATTTCATATGGTGGAAGAATACACAACGTGCATACAATAAGATCTTAAGCAGGACTTTCAACAGTGCNAATGTTACTATTTCATATGGTGGAAGAATACACAACGTGCATACAATAAGATCTTAAGCAGGACTTTCAACAGTGCACATTTTTCCGTGAGCAGTCTTTAAATCTTCAGATCTCACACTCAAGCGCCTGCGCACTACGTCCTGAACTTCAAGGCGACACACGACGCAGCAGACTGCCGAGGATTGTCTAGGATCTGCCCGCACAGGGGCCTAAGAGCTTAGCAAAAACCCCAGCAATCCGCAATCTACATGGTAATCAGCCAGTAGGTCACAGACCAAGCCGTCACTCTACGAGAAGGCTAGCGATGCACGGTCTACCCTGTGACAGTTATTCCCAGCAGTACCGGGCGTACGTTTTTCAAGCTCTGAAGGTGAATATATTTAGTTGTTGAGTTTTTACGCCATCACTGTACGATGTAAGGCTAGCCGGGGGGACGACTGGGATATTTTACAAACCTAGACCAAAATTCACCTTCTAAAACCGACACACTCATCCATGGCCCAGTTGGGATTCCAACCCAGAATTTCGCGATCCTAAACCTATTGCGATACCCCACTATTCAGGTGACTTAGGGGGTGAGTGTTGGGCGAAGAAAAGGAAACTGTAATGAAAGTGACTTTCACATCAAGATAAACATAGAGTACGCGAAAAACTGATCAATTTTAATATACAGTTCTAAGTTAAAACGCCTGAGGAAATGCACAAAAATACGCCTACATTTAAAGACACGAGCAAATCTGACTTTTGGAAACTAACGAAATTATGTATGACGGAAAAAAGTAAAATATCGTCACTACAGATAAAAAAAAAANATCTGACTTTTGGAAACTAACGAAATTATGTATGACGGAAAAAAGTAAAATATCGTCACTACAGATAAAAAAAAAACACAAGAGTAGATAGATAATGTAGGTTCTGGGACAGGGGGTTGGGGTTCGGATGCTCGGATGACCACNAAAAAAAAACACAAGAGTAGATAGATAATGTAGGTTCTGGGACAGGGGGTTGGGGTTCGGATGCTCGGATGACCACCATATTGGATAACATCACAGCTGCTATCTTGGATGACCTTGACCTCTGACATTGACCTCAAAATTTCCCGAATTTCCTTTCAAACCTGAAAAATCTCCTGAAAAAAGTTAAATTACCCAAAATTTTAAGTCACTCTGTCTAAAAATAGCATGGCCTTGTTTTAAGAATGTTCCAGTTCATGCTCTGTCATTTCACCTCGATATCTTGTTTCTAGATGACATGGGCAACAGCATAGGTATATATGGAAATTATTATTTTCTCAAATGTTATAGGCATGGGTATATCTATTTGAGAGGTATGTGTTTATTTTGTTAACTCATGCAGCACCCATGCCGACAAGACACTGAAAATGGCTTAACATTTTTTATAATTATAACCAGTACTCTGAATTTTTTATTAACATAAATGAGGAACAGTATAGGCATGACTATTCGAGATGCGAGGAAATATATAATACTTGTGAGACGACAACTCATGTTGGGAAGGATGATTCACTCATAAAATGGAACATATCAGCAATGAGATGTTTCATATGCATAACCATGCCACGTACTGTTTTAATTTGGCTACTATAAACATTTACTTTATACTTGTACGCATAAATAAATAATAGTAAGTAAATAAGTTTTTTTCTCTGTAGGATAGCAAATTATACAGAAGCAGAGTGCTTTCCACGCATTAAAAGTGCGTTCCTACACACAGTGGCGAGTAATACCATTAGCTTAGACTCTTAGAGAATTTCGGTCTCAACAACACATTCTAATGAAACACTCAACACAGACCAGTAAATCTGAGCAAGTCCTTGCCTACACACTGCAGTGATCAATCCAGACTTTACATTTTTTTTTTTTAACACCAATACAAATGAGAAATAGTATGGAACATTTAGGCCTATTTTTCAAGCACTTGTAAATAAGTTTTCTTTACACTTGTACAAATGAATATTTGTCAGTAAGCAAGTGCTTTTACTTGACTGTGTATGAATGAAACGGAACTGTATCTCAGAAATAAAACATACTAAGAAATTTTAAAAGTCAAATTTATTTCAGCCATTACCTATTACAAATATGTATTCTTGCACAGTAATGCATTTAATGGTTTCTTCAGTGATGGCCTTCTTAACTTCGGGTGGGATTACTGTGTTGTCTGTTGTCCTCGCCTTTAGTGCACACGTGCACTTTGTTCCTTGAACGAGGCCTAAAACCAAGCTCATGTATGCAGTCCCCGGACATTGGAACCGGGGCTACGCAAAGCACTTGCAGAGGCGCTATGGAGATTTGTGTTTTCTTTTATAGATAATTTGAAATAAATTAATTTGAATAAACAATTTTTCAGTTTTTTAACTTTTCTCAACTGCCTTGCAAGTACATATTATGTAGGTAGTTTACAATGTTGTCGACATGAGAACCACAATACCTAAAAAATTCAAAACGGACAAAGGAACGCACAGAAAGACGACAGCCAAAGAAGAAGAGTACAGTAGACAGGTAGAGTAAAAAAAGAGAAGTTGGGGACAGCGGATAAATAAAGAAGAAAATCAAGTATGATACTACCACCAGTAACTACAGTGCATGTGTGTCTGACATGAACACCATTCCACATTCACAACTCCTGCTAGGATAAGTTTTGAAACCCCCCAGGAGATAGCTATAAACCCCAGGTCGGAGGCCAACAGAAGACACATCCTGTGCACAAGTACACATGAGAAATTGTGGAAGTGATAAAGCAGACACACCACATTTATGTCAAAATGTTATGCTCCTTCAGTATTATGATTGCATATAACCATAATCAGAGAATGATATATGAACAAAAATTGTTCCACATTATGTCTGTGTGTACGCGTCCTTACAGCCCATAGGCTACTATTTTGAAAAGCGATTTAAATTTAGTTCATGATTGTTATTTCTAATATTTCTTTTTCTAAAGAGTGGTATGTAGGCATTAACTTTACAAAAAGACCACTGATCTAGCTAGACAAGCCAAGATAAACATAACCAGTTTCTTCGTGATTTGTTATAAACCTGGCGTGCCAATGAATTTAAAGTTAATATGCAGAGTAGTGAGAACACTGCCAATTTTTTACAAGGCAAGGCATGGATGAGTGTAAAAGTTATATCAAAATTAGAAAAATTATTTTTATTCCATTCATTATTAGTGTTACAATAACAATTACCTATAGTTTTTTCAAGTTATAATTAAATTAGAGATAACTGCGTTTACTGTGTTAAATACGTATTCATCCATTTATTGAAAAAAAATTTCAGTGATTAATAGCTACACTTTCATCGTCATGCGCTTTTCAGCTACAGATCCTAATGGGTTGATAAATTTATATCAATGCGCCTACATTCCAGCAAAGACTCCGTATTTGTTTCCGGTCAAAATTCTTATTCAGAATCTTATCAGCTGGCTAGTTGCTGTAAGGGATGCAAATTAGTATGCTTGTCGGAATGTGTCAAGTATCGAGACGAGTGGAGTATGCTTATATACAGAAGTGCATTCCTAGGTTCGTACACCGCGTAAGTGACACTTGAATCGACAAATGTAACGTTCTGATAATTTGTATGAACAGTCACCGTTGTAGTATATCGCAACCTCAAACTGTAAGCACTGAGTCACATTGTAGATCTTCGTGTGTCTCACATAAATTTCTCGACTAATGAACAATCATTTCCTGTCAATTTACTTTCACATAAGAACAGAATGAAAATTCTACAATGATATATGACATCGTTCATGATAAATATCANCCTGTCAATTTACTTTCACATAAGAACAGAATGAAAATTCTACAATGATATATGACATCGTTCATGATAAATATCAAATTTGTAATTGTAAGTACTAACAGTACTCTTATTTTATCGTGAACACCTAACTATAGTAAAATAATAAATTAGAATTAAAAACCATAGCCATTATATATTTTTGATAATTCATTTTCACCCCATTGTAGTTTACATCGCTGCAAATTTAAGCAAATACAGAATTCTACCATAGCAACGAACACATGCCATTGTCGCCACTAGTAAATCATGAGCTGGGTATTGACAACTGCAACGAAACCTGTTAACTCGCGTGAGACAGGCTCGCCTTTAGCAGAACGTGAAAGAACACGTTGATGGGCCAAGGCAAGGGTGTTGGACCTACTTTTGCCAGCTGCGGCACTGGCAACACCGCACGGGTGGCGAGGTATTTCGACTGCTACCTCCCAGTCGAGAACACTAGCGCCCCTCTGAATCAGCCAAAGAACTAACAACAAAACTTGTCGGTAATTTTTCCTATCCCACGGCCGCTCTAGTGTGTAATATCTTTACTCGATGGCTGTAGTAAGGAAAGAGGTAAGAGGAAATGTGTGTGTGGGTGGTGCACACGGACGTGTTTGTGTCTGAAAAGGACAGCGGGGTGAGGCAGACACGCGCATGCCTGCGCGGCACGGCTGTGAGCTGAGTGTGGTGGGCTAATGGGCAGTGCAGCTCGCCGGTCACGTCACAGGGGCGTACCAGCTACGTGCCGGGGGGGG
>NQII01002733.1:197333-212690 GCA_002778355.1 Clitarchus hookeri
CCAGCCAGCGCCGTCGTGGGAACCTCTATTCCTGCCGCCGTCCTCTCCATACTAGCTTACAATCACGTCGAGTACCGCTTCCCCCTCCACTAGACCCACGGGATCTCATCCACCGTCAGCCGTGCTAAGGTTAATTCTACTGAGGGGTTAGGAATAAAACGAGATTTCTTATGGGAGAGTTTGGCATAGGGAACATTTCCGCCGCTAGGTGCGTACTGTTCCAAAAACGTAGCTTTTAATTAACATTTTAAGCTACGCGAGTAACGAAAGAGGAATATTTTACTTAGTTACGAAGTTATTTTAGATTCTATTTACGATTATTACAATTATCCTGTTTTTTAAAGTAGAAAATAATGAAAATCTGGTACCTTCGCGACAATAGCGCTTTTCTAGAGGCGAAAACGTTTGATTGCCAAACTGATAACATTGATCTTCTCAACGTGTAGTAGAAGTAACTTCAGCCGTGTCTGCGTGCGTCGCCGCTATAGTACATTCACGGTTACTTCCAACTTTCCTGAAACCCTGCCGAAGTTCAACTTACAGGATATTCCTCTGCCTCGTGCTAACAAAGATTAACCGAGTATAGAAAATTACACCAAAGGGNGAAGTTCAACTTACAGGATATTCCTCTGCCTCGTGCTAACAAAGATTAACCGAGTATAGAAAATTACACCAAAGGGACAACGCAACGCATTCGCGCGCACTCAGTTTAATTATATTTTGAATGAGAGCCATTTCTTACTAGGCATTACCGGTGCACCTATTTTCTCTCTGTTTATATTCACATTAACTATAAATGAAACATAATTCTTAGATAAAATAAAAGTTTAGTTGAACCTAAAATAAGATACTTTTATGTTATCAGAAGTATAAAACGCTTGTGATACGTGATATATTTAGAAATCAACCAGACACGTAATACATGGGGTGATTTTAAAATGTTTGATAAGAAAAAGTGTGAAGATACTGTGAATAGACTACGCCACGTGATTGTGGAGTGGAGAGGTTTGGGAAGTGAGTAGTCTTGGATTTTTTTTTATAGAAATCTTCGCAATCAAACTTCATGACCAGACATTAAAATCCAAAACTTGACATGACATATGGGTAAGAATCAGACATTATTAAAAAATGAATTAACCTNGAAGTGAGTAGTCTTGGATTTTTTTTTTATAGAAATCTTCGCAATCAAACTTGATGACCAGACATTAAAATCCAAAACTTGACATGACATATGGGTAAGAATCAGACATTATTAAAAAATGAATTAACCTTTGATTACAGTTACTAATGTAAAAATATTCATGTAAGAAAAATTTATTCGATTTAGAAATAACTGGACATTTCCTGTGCTTCGAAAACTTGGTTTTTAAACACTGAATCTGGAAATTAAGTTATGGTGGAATATATGAAAATTAAAAATAGCGAGGATACTTCCTTTTAAAAGCGAGATCTTGAGAGTCTATGAGGGTGAAGAGACCCCGGAATGCGAGGACGAAAAAAAATGGGAGATCCCCGAGAAATATGCTGACAGCGGCATCATTCAGCACTATACCCACGTGCAAAAGTTCAGGGAATCGAACCCGGTTCGCCTTGGCGGGAGGTGAATGCTCTAGCCGCTGCGCCACCGCGGCCTCTCTATCCGGCGATATCGTCCAAAGTAAGGTTTATTCTCATGTCTTGCCAAACTGCGCGGAAGTACACAATTCCACTTAATTGGTGGAATCTTAGTTAGAATGTGGATTTTTCTGGGTAAGAATGACTATGTGGGTTTTGTGTGTAATATACTCCTCTGACTGAAAGTTTACAAAATTTATCTTCCTCGCGAAACGCGAAATTTACATCTTTTTATATGAATTCATTTTGAATTAATTTGAGAATGATGTCACTCATAAATAGTAAAACTTTGGAAATAATACTAGTTTACCACCGCACTCTAAAATGCCTCTGGCCTGCCAAAAATTTTGATGAGCCTTCTGAAATAGAAAGTATGGCGAAAAATTAATAAATCCATCTTGTTAGGCCTTAATCCCCCTTTAAGTACCCCATGCCAATTAAAATTATACCATATTTTTATCAATACCTCCATACCCCACAGACTTGGATACGCCCTACGCGAGTATAATTATTACAAACATCACATATTAAAAGCAACGCTTTAAAAATGTATAATTAAAAAAAAAAGTTAAACTGAAATATGCATATAGGTAAAATAAACATTCGTTACACCGAAATATTTAAATGACATGTAAAATATAAAGGCTGCTGATCAGCTGTAAAACATAATTTAGTAAAAATACGTATTAATAAACATTCTGACCCTATCTTCGTGTTAGCCTCCCGGCACAAGAGAGAGAGAGAGAGAGAGAGAGAGAGAGAAAGCGTTAGCAAGAAGAGTAAATAATAATAATGTTGTTGAGATGAATGGTGTGCGGGTGTGAAAGGAGCGGAACCTCGCCCACGGAAGTGACTCACCGCTACTGGACGGGACGCCAGAGTGTGTGTTCTGCGTCTTGGCAGACGCTGAGGTCAGCCGAGCGGCTGTGCAGACGAGGAGGGAGGTGGGCGTGGCCCAAGGAAACGCCCGTCACGTGGTGTAAGCTCGTGCGTGTTTGTGCGCCGCCCGTGCTGAGCACGGGGACAGCCAGCTGACTCGTCGGCATGGACTTTAAGAGTGTGTGTCACGATGGAAGATTCCTTGCAAGCCTGCACGACCGCTTGTATGGATGCTTCTATGGAAGATTTGGCCGTTTCCATGGACGTTTCCGTGATTGGTCGTGTGCAGTTTTCGATGGAAGGTTTCCCACAAGGTTGAAATTTCAGCCAATCAGAGAGAGAGGGTGGAGGATTCATTTCGTCTACTTAGTTTTTTAGAAAGTATTAAACACGGATAAATAGTAAATAAAACACCGGTAAAATGTTTACCGACTCTACAACAGCATTGTGTGAAAATTACGGTAAACATTCGTGTTTATTTAAAACAAAATTTCTAGCTATAACAACAAAACAATTAGGCTGTGTGCATTAAAGCATAATGTTGAAGTCGTGAGTGAAGACTGTTCCTGAGCCGCAGTTGCAGAAGTGAAGTTATAAAAAAATGCACTCGTTTTTACTTGTGCGGCAACAAGTATTATTCCAAAGAGCCCTTCATAACTGCTTGCATGCAGGCTCGGGTAGCAGGTCTCGTGGAAGTTTCCTCCCGAGCTTGAACGGAAGATGTTATAGTGGCATACAGGCACAAGGGTCAGAAGCATCACTGGGGTTATAAGGACCCCCACTGGAACTAGAATAACCCCCATGTATAGACGATTGATGGTAAACTGAGAAATTTCGAAATGAACCCGTGGGAAAAAAAATTTACAGACCCTAACAGTGAAGAGATTTGGGCGGCTCTTAACAACGAGGTATTGAGAGCCGACGATGGTGAAATGATGCGAGAATGGAGCAGCGCTGGAATGCAAGGGCGGGGGAAACGGGAGATCCCCGAGAAAACCCGCAGACCAGCGGAATCGTCCGGCACAACGGATATACTAGTTTTTGCTAAAAAAAAATATACCAGTTATCTAAGCCCGTAATCTTTTGTTCTTATCACATTAAGTGTATTCAAATGGAAAACAAATACTGAAAATAGTAAAAAAAATCGCATTTTCAGAGTTAGCATGCGTAATTTCCTTGAGAGGCAGGAGGACAGTAAGACTGTACAGTCGTAGTGACATCTGTGAGCTTACATCGCGTCTAATAAGGTCCTACTGTTACAGATGTAATTTGCACAGCAAAGCGTGCTGGCGGAAGCATTGCACGTCGGTTCAGCCCTTGAGCGTAAAGGCGACGGAGCGCTGGGCGCGCGTGTTATTGTCGCCCTTATCATCGTACCTCGAACGCGGGGGAAAACCAATCTCGAGCCCATGTACTTTCAATACGGAATTCAATAAAGGTTATGTATAGCCCATGTGCAACGGGCATTAACTTAAGATAATGTTCAGGTTCTACGCATAGAATAAATAATTTATATTCTTATTTCTATTATTACCCTCCTTTCGCATCAAATTTAATACTTTTGGAAATATATAAGGATCAAGAAAATATTTTTTTTATGAAACCCAGATGTTAAATTGTATTCTTCTTATACTAAACCTTCTCCTTGTTATGTAACAGCACAGCTCACTGTTTTATTTTATTCTTTATTCGTCGATTTGGGAGTTTTATACTTATGTTTCTGGACGGTTTTTGGTCTCTTCCTCTTTTAACAATATCTCCAAAGTCTATTCTTGATACAGTTTAACGTCAGTTGTTGTCCATTAATTAATATGCGTGGCCTTGCAGTATTACGCTCTCGTTCCAATTGATACTAGATTATCACATAACTATTGTAGTCAGTAGTTGGAGCTAAAAAAAAGATGAAGGATTTTGCGTGAAAAAGTGTTGATAGAGGGGGGGGAGGGGTGCGAATAATCAATGATGGCTGCTGTACAAATGTGCATTCCTGAATGCCTCGTGTCGGACTTCTGGCATCAACGTCATAACCGGCGGAAACTGTGATTAATGTTTGCGCACGGGGCGTATCTCTGCTCAGAAATGTACACACACACACACACACACACACGACTGCTGGCTGCATCGAGGGGATTCGCGTGACCATGCATGAGGAAGCCGCCTGGCGTTCGTTTTCACGCATGGCCTGACGCGAGCTGCAGGAGTCCGCGCTTTATTGACTGATCCATCAGCGAGAGAGCGATCCGACACAGCTCTGCCTTCCGAGTGGACAGTTCCGAGCCACCCCCTCATCACCCTTCTCAAACAGCCTGCGCGACCATACAACACTTGTTTCATCCCCCCCTTTTTTTTTTACCCACCAATCTCACGTGGTTTTACGTGGAACTGCGGCTCGGAAACGCCTTCCTAACCTTAGTTCCAGCGAAAGTCTGTGGATCGTTGATGCTGTATTCACAGTGGACCTCAATCATTACCGTGCATTCGCGTTTTCAACCATCATTTTCCAACACAGTATCACAACCTAGCAGGACCCCGAAAAACTAACCTGAGATAGTTGGCGAATACGTGTTTTTACAGTTTAAAAAGAACCTAAACTAACATAAACTTACCTGTAATATTAGCTGAATGAGGATTTTTGCAGTTTATACTAACCTAGGATAGCTGGTGAATAAGTGGGTGGGTTTTTGAACGCGAATGCGCAGTGGACACGAGTCACACCATAGACTGTTCACAGATTCTTATAAGTTCCGAGTTTTTTATTTCATTCTTAACTGAACTCCCCGACCCCCTCATTTTTCCCTTCCTCAATGCATTTGTTATATCGGATGTTTTTTTTACTGTGATTTTCAAGTAGCTACTTAATTCCCCATGGAGAATTATTGATTTATAAGCAGCTATGGAGAACTCGTTCCTTTTATTACTAAACCATAAAACTTCATGGTCAACTCGTTAAGCTTCGTAGTATTAAGAATATTACTGCGATGCAGTACTGGAGGCTGGCGTCTTGGTGATTACTTAAATAATTTCACAAGAGCAAATAGTCTCATGTGAAGCATTTAGAAATGTGATCGAAGACATTCTTCTAGTTAGAGTAGGAATAAGCAAGGCCATTTCTCGCCTCAAAGTGCTTCAGGGATAAAAAAAATAAGTCTTAGATGTTTGTGGTTCTGTTACAACTTTAGAGATAGTGAGATTTTCTAGGAAAAATTGTTTATTCAACACACCGTTGGTTGAAACTACTGGGACGCACAGTATATTTTTTTTTTGTTACCTGTCCTCGTAGGTACTCAAATATCTCGTAAAATTTGATATGTGTTATTTTATTTAAATACATGTATTTTTTATGGAATCATATTTATTAGTTTTAAACTTGCTATTCAATAGTAGGATCCCTTATTCCTAGTAGTTGCATCTTATCAGGAGTTCGTGATTAGGAGTTTCGTTNGTTACCTGTCCTCGTAGGTACTCAAATATCTCGTAAAATTTGATATGTGTTATTTTATTTAAATACATGTATTTTTTATGGAATCATATTTATTAGTTTTTAACTTGCTATTCAATAGTAGGATCCCTTATTCCTAGTAGTTGCATCTTATCAGGAGTTCGTGATTAGGAGTTTCGTTGAGAAAGTTATGCACATTTATACGCAGACCTGCAAAGTCCCACGTGTTCCGTGAATGTTTAGCTCCGTAATAATGAGTAAGTTTTATTCCATAAAAGTATTTCGATAATACAACAGGCACGCACACACACACACACACACACACTCTCACTCTCTCTCTCTCACGCGCACACACACTCTCACACACACTCTCACACACACACTCACACACACTCTTTCTCTCACTCTCTCTCACACACATACACACACTCACACACACACTCTTTCTCTCACTCTCTCTCACACACACATACACACACTCTCTCTCTCACTCTCTCACACACACACACTCTCACACACGCCCAGGCCTTTCATAGTTTCCAGATTGCTCTCAGTATTTTCATAAATTATGTAGTTTTAATTAAGGTGGGTTGCATTTTTGTACACGTATCAAAAAGTAGGAATATGATTCTCTGTGTGTGTTGTGCGAAATGTGTGTTAATTAGCAACGGTCCTGGATGTGTGATTTAAAACGATATTAATATTTTCCCCGCGATCCATTTTTAATTTTGTGCAAAGTACTTCCCGAATGGAGAAAAAACTAAGAAAATATTAAGAACACTGTCTTGTCGAAAAAAAGTTTCGACATGACCTCATGAGAATTAAGAGTAAATAAACATAATTCGTTCATTTGCAGCTTGAATGACACGTGACAGATGTTTTTGAATGTAGAACATTAGTACCGAGCGAGGTGGCGCAGTGATAACTCACTGGACTCGCATTCGGGAGGACCCGGATTCGATTCCCGGTCCAGCCATCTTGATTTCGGATTTCCATGGTTTCCCGAAATCACTCCAGGCGAATACTGGCATGGGTCCTTAACAGAGGCCATGGCCGATTCCTTCCCCAATCCCTCTTCCCTGAGCAACATGCTCTGTGTCTAATGACCTCTCTGTCGACGAGACATTAAGCCCAACTAACTACGTAAACTATTAGTAAATAGTGGTTTATTTCAATTTAATTTAATTGTTAGTGACATTTTGAGTTAAAAATACTTTTTAATGCTACTTTATTGCAATCCATTTCATTTTCCCGAACAAATATTACAAGCATACTTACTAAACCAGCAACGGGTGGTGGCCATTGTTACGAACTTGCTTTTCAGCCAATTCGCACTTGAAAGATTATGAGAGAATGCTGGGGGCGTAACTCAAATAATGGACTCGTTAATTCGGTAGTGCAAAACAGTATCTGATGAATTTATTACAATTTACGGTTATACAATTATTATTTATATTAGCATTGACCGGGGGAGCTTTACATTGAATTTAATATTATGTTTATTGTTATTTCACTCACGCCATTTTAAATAACCCTAACCGGAACGTCATCACCTTGTTAATGTTGCCGGAGGCTGAATCTAGGAGACGGTTAGCGACGGCCGGACACCCATCTTCCTGGTCTGCTCCGCTGGTCGGGTCGCCAAAGGACTAATGATGAATGACGACGACGAGACGGTTAACGACGGCCTATATCAAGCGCGTGGTTCTGCGGCCGCGCTCAGTGACCGGTGGAGGGGATTTCTGCAACTGTCGACGACCAAATGGTGGCGTTGCAATCCCGCTCGTTTATGTTTGAAGGTGTGATCAGGCAAGCCGTTCAGCTAAGGCCTGACCACACCGTAACAATTCCCCCAATGTTCACTAGCGAGATGCCCTCATCTCGCCCTAGAGTCCGTGTGGATTATGTAGATGTGGTAGTTGCGGGGTTCATGTTGTGGCAGTAGGAATATGGATCGGGTTGAAGTCCTCTTCGCTACGGTAGGAAACATTTTGTGAAAGGAATTAAAGTAGACGGATAATTGAGGTATAAGGAACTGCCAGATGCCTTCGTGCAGTCCTTGGGCCAGGTGGGCCGATCAAACGCTGGGCGGTGTGTTCACAGTGGCCTTGCGCGCCTTGCACTTGTATTTCCGCTGGGTGTGCAGATCGTCTTCCACGCGAGCACGGCAGACGCCTCGCAGGCGGTTCGCGAACGCGTCAGCCTTTCTTGAGTTCGTAAGTCTCTATGCCCTACTTGGCGTGGCTCGTTACAACAATGAGATTTTAAAAAAACATTTAGCAATGAAAAGAATTTAAATTTTATAAGTTAACTGCTCTCCCCGTTACAATTATTGTGTGTTGTTTGTACAGAAACTACACTTGCTGGAAATAAATACACGTTACAGCACTGTCCTAAAAATACTGAGGTGTTTAGATACTATTACATACTAAACGGTACGTGACGTCACTGGGTTAGGACACTGATGGGATGGTATCGAAACGTAGAATAGTAATAAATTAATAAATTAATAATTAGAACAATGCAAAAAGAAAATAAATGTTGCAGCTGCTTTTTAACTACGTTTCAATACGTAAGAGGGAAATGGAACGGATACTTAAAGTACATTTACATAATTATTTAAAATATAGGACAACCAAATGTTGACGTAATAAATGTTGCTTATTACACAAGAAATATGTTTAAGTATCAGATACTAATGTCTATTGAAAATGGTGAATTATACAATTGGCGTTGTCTATAAAACTTAAAATATTAAATGACAGTGAATAGAAGTATTATAATTGAGATGTCTCTATTTTATGACGTAAACTCTTACAATTTCTTTATTTGTTATCTGAATAGTTTCATTTTGAAAATTTTTTTTTTATTTATAAGCAGTGGAGTATGTCATTTGTTCAACTGCTTTTGTATCTTAAAACTGGTTAACGTTTTACTGTTATTATAAATAATACTTTTTAAACATCTTTCAGAGGCCTCCTATGAGTTATAACATTACATTTTTATTGTGTGTTATGTTGGAACTTTTGAGTAAAGTAAAGTTTGTTATGTACGTGTTAGGTACCTGCAGGGTGCGGTGTGAGTGGTGTATGTAAAGTATGTTAACCGCTGGTTACCTGTAACTGTTTTTACGTATGACTCGCGAGCTGGGCGAAGCGGTAGTGTTGACGGCTGTGAGCGCGGTGTTGAGGTTGTTGCGCGTGACGTCAGGACTGGTGTCACGTGGGCGGTGCGTGCGCCGACCTCCGTAGGAACTTTGGTTGAGAGGTGTGTGACCTCACTGCTGGTTGCTGTGGAACATGACGCTTGCGGTACCGTTGTTCTGAAACTTACAATGAAATGTATTAGCAGAATGCCTGCACAGTTTGTCAAAACATCTTATAAAAAAATTTTTCTTTAAATAAATAATTTATGCGACTTATGGTTATTGACATTATATTGGTAATTTAATTCTGGGTTATATTATATTTACTTGGGTGTGGCGTAGGGTGGGGTGTCCGACCTTAGAAGTTTATGTATTTAAACGCGCGTTAAAGTTCATTTATTTTTAAACTGTCGTCAAGTGATCTCTCGGGCGGTATATGAATACTAACTGGTGTTACAACTTTATGGTTACGTTACGCTTGTAAATCTAGTTCTTAGTTAATGCCTATTTTCATACAAGTAATTTTTTTTCTCTTCTGAAAATAAATTATTTTAGTTAGCTGTGTGCGCGGATAAACTCATAATTATTAAAATGTTAATATTTACGCTGGACATCAACACTTAGCCTAATTATTATATAATTACATTGATTAATAAAAAGTTAGGGTTGGAATGAAAAGTAGCAGAACGCATAGCATGTTAACAAAAACCGAGGGACATAAGTAAAACATAACGACACTTATTATGCAAATAGAATATAGTTGAGAGGAAAAAGAACATATATGAGTAATTAAAGACAGAATAATTACACTTCTACTTTAACACAAAGGGTTGGCATACAGGGGTTGGGGAAATCTGCACTCATGACTTACTCCCTGGAGGTCAGAAACGAAAGTACCCTCGTGGTATACTTTCAAAGTACTGTGTCTTAAAGAGAAGATCACAGCAAAATCCAATTGCGCCCCTACTGCCTGACCTCTGTCAAGGCTAGTAGAGCACAGAAAAATAGGCCGCTCTGGTCGGGTCACAACTCCGCCAGAGGCCCAAAGATTGCTCCGCGTCTCACGCGAAACGAAAGATTTGACCTCCTGAGTAAGTACTCCTTACAATTGGGTGGATGTGGGTAAACCATGAACGGACAAACACAGTCGAAGTGGGTGCGTCTCAAGCACTATTCCCATTTCGTTAAATACCCTTAACATTGCACACAATTAATCCATCTCACGTCAGGTTTAGCAGTCTGCGCATCAAACAATACAGTATGACTGGCATGGCGTGTCGCTAGCACGTCCGGAAGCCACGAGGATTGGCTAAGTCCTCGGATAACAGAAATGCGTAAACCCATCGGTATTCATTCTCCCCGTTTCCTTATAGCACAGGTTTGTGGGAAATACGTGAAAATATTTATAGTATGAGAAACTTAAAACTAAAATATTAAACTTAAGTTTAAAGGCGGGTGTGGCGGAAAGAAAACTGCGTGGCGTGCTTTTGCACGCTGCTTCGCAACACCGCGGCGCTCGTGCCGCGGAGAAATGCTGATGAGGGAAAATGTTGTGTCGGCAATGTCCACTGCGTGGCGTGCGCTAGCACGCTGTTTTATTTTTTCTCGCGCCCTGCGGCGCTCGAGCCGTGAGGAAGCGCTGACGAGGGAATGTGCCATCTCGGCACTTTGGTCAAGTCAACGACATATCGTCCTTCCGGTTGGCAACTCGTACCGCAATACGGGCTTTCTATTAGCGTACAAAAATTGTCATACTTAACTTGCATACCTTATTCCTAAGAATGATATGAGAAGTTTCTTAAATATATAGCATGTATACTGAGAGGAAAGTTGAATAAAATATATTTTTATCTTATCTGCATACAGTAATGGCGAACTACGTACAATATGGTGTACTGCATGGAGTTTATTAAAATTAGCATGAGTTGAAAGTTACTGTACTGAAAATGCTTACAGGATTACGATTACATTTACAGTAATAGTTAAATTTAAAATAACAATATCCAGCGCACACAGGCAATTTACATTTTAATTTATATTACTAGCTTGGTATAGCTGAGAAAAATTGTTTACACGTGAATATACGCAACTAGGGACTTGCGGTTTACACGGAAATTTTTTTTTTTTTTTATAAAGTTTGTTAATTAGGTTTCAGCTTTGTATGTTTAGATATGGGGCCGTAAAAGGTAAATTAATATTTAAACCTAAGGCATTTTAAAAGTAGACATTATGACATTATTTAAATTGGACTGCCACTTTAAAGTTTTAAGGTTAAAAGCGTACGTGGCTGAAAGTTTGCTATTATTATTACGGAAACTAGCGTGGGTGGGTGGGGAATTTATTAAATGGGGGTGGATGGTAGAGAAGCTGATGCAAGGCAGCGAGAGGGTAGGGAGGAACCAAGCCTCCACCATTGTTACGAACTAGCTTTTCAGCCAATTCGTACCTGAAAGATTATGAGAGAATGCTGGGGGCGTAACTCAAATAATGACTCGTTAATTCGGTAGTGCAAAACAGTATCTGATGAATTTATTACAATTTACGGTTATACAATTATTATTTATATTAGCATTGACCGGGGGAGCTTTACATTGAATTTAATATTATGTTTATTGTTACTTCACTCACGCCATTTTAAATAACCCTAACCGGAACGTCATCACCTTGTTAATGTTGCCGGAGGCTGAATCTAGGAGACGGTTAGCGACGGCCGGACACCCATCTTCCTGGTCTGCTCCGCTGGTCGGGTCGCCAAAGGACTAATGATGAATGACGACGACGAGACGGTTAACGACGGCCTATATCAAGCGCGTGGTTCTGCGGCCGCGCTCAGTGACCGGTGGAGGGGATTTCTGCAACTGTCGACGACCAAATGGTGGCGTTGCAATCCCGCTCGTTTATGTTTGAAGGTGTGATCAGGCAAGCCGTTCAGCTAAGGCCTGACCACACCGTAACACCATGCATTCAAGAAAAGACCACACGAAATACATTCAATTTTGTAACAGTTATCCGTTCAGTATTCAGGCCTGAAGAGTCATGCGAACAGCGAATAACTCGGGAACGAACTTGCGACGGGCAAGGCGAAGTTATTCCAGGGGTTATTAACACACTAACTTCTTGTCGCAGTGGTCAACTCCAGCACCACCTGCTTTCGCCAAAACACCAAGTCCAAATCTTTGTAAAATTTTCTCTCCTAATCCCTGGACGAGTCATGGTTTCAGTAATTAATTGCCATCGATTTTCCGTAACTGAGTGTTCTCAGTTTTACGCGTTTTTTTTGTTTGCTAGATGAAAGTTTGGGTGGGCTGAGAAGGGAGGATTGGTAGACCATCCATTAAAGTGGAATGACCAAGCAAAAGTTGCAGCCTCCCACCCAAGTGAAACAGCCTGTTCCCTAATTTCCGTAGAAGGCAGTCGGCACTCGCATCGAAACTGCTGATGCGGGTTCTGGAACACAGGCAACGACGCGGCGATGGAAGTTAAAATGTAATAGGCGGAATGATTACGCCGTTGTTTATCACTGTATTGAGAAGTAGTAATAGTGACGTTCTAAACCTAGAATAGCGAAAATGTTCCCATATCGGTGAAACGACTAAAGGTTTCACCCCTGGGGAAAAAGGCATCTTACAGGTTATCAGAGTGACAGAAGTTTACAGATGAAACTATGATTTACTCTGAATCGCAGTCAACCCCACTGCTCTGAGTCACTTGTTTTCAGTTCAAAACAGCTATCCGCCAGATGCTATAAATGACATTCAGTAACTAGTACGTCTCTGACCGATGTCAATGAGGTGCAGAGGAGAAGATTAGCACAACACACAACCGTGAATCCGAAAAGAACATTTCTACATTAGATAAATACCCGACACGTAAGATGATTATAGACCTTTGATAACTATTCAGACTTACTGACCGCTACACCAACTATTTATCATCTTTAGGAAGGTTATTAGGCAAAAATATAGTACTTCATACATGCACCTAAGACCATTAAAACTTTAGACGTGACAAGTGATAATATTCCAAAACAAACAATACGTATTCTCCAAATTTTGTAAAATCACCTGTCAAAATGACATTTTTTTTAAAATCTGGAGACCTGATAGTCCAAGGAACGTTGTTCACATGTAGAGACGGCTGGGTGATGCGAGCTGTACGGGAACGAGCATCACTTTGCTGCACGATAGTTGTGCGGTCTCCGTGCCTTCACCAACCACGAGACGTGACCGGGAGTCAGAACTGATGGCACACCATATCACAACAAGATGGTGTTCTGGATGTATTAGCGTTCACGAGTCGGTGTAGAACCGTTGCGTTGGTCAGTGTGGCGCCAAAACTTTGCTTCGACGAGATTGAAGCGGGACTTAAATGAGAAAACAGTGCGTCGCCATTTCTCTGTACAACGTTGGCGTTCTTGGGGCCGTCAGCAAATTTGCTAGTGGACGGCGCGCTTGCAGGCCAGCTTCATTCAAAAGGCGACAGACAGTTCTTGTTGAGACCGGCAGATGCAGCGCAGGTCCCACAGACAGCAGGATCTCTCTGTATGTAGTGTCACGTTCTGCTATACCGCATACCGGCGGATACGACGATCTCAGTGCGTTTGACAGGACAAGTACCTACTCTACGAGACGTGTGACCTGTGCGTATTCATGACTGCACAGCCAAGAGGAGTGACTGTACGACGCCGTGGCATACTGATCTGCCTCTTGACGCGCTGACTCCTGCCTTCACAACCTGTTGTACGGCCCTTTTAAGCACTGGCCACTGGCCACAAGCTCCCCCTATATCCCGTCTTGCTGGGACATTTCTGCGACTACAATTTAACCATTCGCATTGCGCGATTGGTATTGTGTGTGGTCTTGATTTTATTGCAAATTGATGGCACCTTATGGGCGTAGCGGTTTCCATGCCAACAGTGTGCATTTACGTAAAAGGAAGCGTTCTCACGCTACTGAATCTAGGAACATGAAAATGTTGAGGTGGCTTTCGCTTAGGACGTAGGCAACTACTGCGAGACCATTTTGATTGAAATTCAGACGTTAAGGAGTAAAAAAAAAATGTGTTCACGGATTTCTTAAAACATATTAAACCTGATGTTGTATAGCGGTGCTTCTTATTTCAAAATACTACAAACAAAAATACTTATTTTCCTCGTATTTTTCTAAATGTAACCCTTAAGACTTGGCCTTACATGCCATGTTGAACTAACGGTTTCTAGCTTGTTCCAGTTGTTTAAGAACACATATTTTGAAACGATAACTGCAGGCCTACCGCTATGGTAACACACAGTACGCTGTAGAACAAACATAAATTATGAACTTTTGTCAGGTAATTATAACGAAATTAGTGCAGCATAATTTTTTTAAGTTATCAATAGAATCTTGCCGTTTTACAGCTAACAGATAACGCAGGGATAACATTTGGCGACCATATTTGAAGGCATTTCGTTGAAAAGAAAGTTATGGCACATAAATGGAAAATTCAATATGGCGGATAAGATTGAGTCTTAAGAGAAGTGAAAAAGGATAAAATGTGTTTTCACATAATCCTCCAGTAAGCTTGATGTGCAAGTATGCTAAACCTACGGAATAAATTTTTTATTTGCTGGAATTGACATTGCAAGCTATATAATTTATACAAGCTGAACAGTTTTGGCACAACTGTCGGATATTTTTTACTACCCAGTGCACTTCACGTACTGAATAATTTAGATTTGATTGGCTTTTCTACGACATCGAACTCGCAACCCGTGCTAGAAAGTGAAATGCACTAGCAACTACGCCAACGAGGGACATATCAGATAAACACAAAAGGTAAAATGAAAACCTTTGAAAGCCCTGCTTAAGATCTAATTGTATACACGTTGTGTATTCCTCCGCCTTATGTAAAATTACCATTACCATGGGTCTCGTCACTTTATTCATGCGTCGATCATGTGATATTGTGGAATTATTAGAAAATTAAATATGTTACAAATTTGGTAAATTGCACACTTCGATGCAATAAAAAAAAACAGAAATCGAAATAAATAACTGAAGTTATTACAAATGGTTAGCTAACACTTTTTATTCGACTTTAACATATGCAACTACTTTCCATTCATCGTTACCAACTTTACTGGTCGCGTGTCACTCAGTAGACAGGGGCAACGACTTTTTTCGAAGGTTGATTTCAGAAAAGCTCACTTTATCGTCAACAGCCTTTAATGTCATGCGCTACGAGAATGCGCACGTGGAAGCCGGGCTTGCACGACAACAAGCCATCAAACGCTCTCAAGCGC
>NQII01002733.1:219406-244479 GCA_002778355.1 Clitarchus hookeri
CCCTTTTCGCGACGTCTTCCACAATGGGACTATGTTACCTGGAAAACAGACACGTGCATTCCAATGAATAGCGATTGTGTTTTGTTACTTATACTTGTCGCTGGTATCGCCATCTTTCGACGGAAAGCTGAACAAACATAAGAACTTTGAAGCTTTGTCTCTAATGTCCACCAACAGGTGCAACACTTACCAATTCTACCTGCCCTCTATATATTATAGTTGTTTCTAATGTTATCAACTATCGCCAGTATCATTAATAGGCTTCATATTTGTATATTGTATCTAAGTTTGAGCAGACAATTTAGAAGTATAGTCTGTGCGTACGTGCATTATTAATATAAGTTCCCATCCTTCCTCTTAAATCCTGCGCCATCTAGGACTCCTCTCAAAACCCCACAAGCTGACATATTTACGGAGGGGGTACATTTTTGGGGGTCTCACGTTTGCTACTGTAACATTTCCCTCCGTGTGACGTACAGTATTCACATTCAGCGCAGAAGTGGTACTCTCGAGTTTTCCTCTAAAATGGTTTTTTATTTTATTTTGATTTTAGTTATTCGCAAGTATCTCAATGTTGCGTCCTAACCCCAATTTTCATTAGTTTTCGTCCTAAAAGGTTGATTATTTTGAATTTACCTACAAGAATAAATATAAGTGAACCCCTCCCCCTATTGAACTCTCTAATCTCCGTCTTAAACACCGCCACAAATACACTTGCAGTACACGAACAGTTATATATTTATTTTGTTATGTGTCTAGTGCTCCTTCCCCTAGTAACACGATTTATGTAACTTAGCCTATATTTACTTTGTCCCCCTCTCAACTCATCGCTACCCTTCCCTTTCCATTGCCAAATAATCTTTTGTCAATCCCACTTAAGTCTTTGCATGTTGCATGTATGTACCCTACCCTTCTTGGCAGTTTCCAATATCATGCATGATATGCTCCTTCTCCTCTACCATACCTCCTACGTTATAAGTTCAACCCCTCTTACATGCCTGCTTGGCTATTCCTTTATCATTTAAGCTGCAGTTCTCATACGTGGCTGAAGAACCCAGCCATAATTAAACATTTCCATTGCAACTCTACCACCTTCTTCCCCAACCCATAATTACGTAATAATTTCCATTTCGGAACATTTTAAGATACGGGCATCGTAATTGACATGTACCACGACCTACTAGAAAATGGGAAGGGCAATGTCGTGGAAATAGACGCTGTCCACTCCTTTTTACGTGCCCTTTAACCATTTTTATACATATGTTATTAATTAACAATTCTCCTTCGGGGTGACAGTTTGTAATTCAACAATAATTTTAAAATTTTGATATGCATTTATGATAAAATTGTGGTAATTATTTTTTATTGCTTTAAGTGACCACACAAGTAAGGACTATGACTTGAAAAGTGTTCGGCACAAATATAAAATAATGAAATTTTTAATCCAACGCCCATAGCACCTCCACTCTTCACTTTTATTCAAGCCCGCTGATCGTGAGGCGGCACTTTGTGAATGGTGTGTTGTATAATACGCGCATTGTGATACATTTCCGTTACGGCTGGGAAACAACGGGACGTTACGGTGAGAAAATGCACGTACTAAGCAGATAAAAAATACTATCTGCAACTGCCTGTTGTAAATATTTGCCATTTGTGATTCGCTTTATGTCAATTATTTTAGGTGACGTTACATTTGACAGGCGTCTTGGCGATAGCAACGAACTGAAGTCACATTGGGAAAAGACTGTGAGTTTACTGCGTTAACAGTTCACTTCACGCAATGACGTCACAAAGAAAAACACACTGTATTAACTCCTGAAAGGTCTTTTCCTTCTACCGAAAGTTTGTAACGCCCATAAACCAGTTTTTATCGAGCCGGTGAAATTCTCGGTAAAAGTATGAAAACGGCCCTTTTAAAAACGGCACAGGTTACGCACGACGCCTACTATGTTGGAGTCTGTAAAAAAANAAAAGTATGAAAACGGCCCTTTTAAAAACGGCACAGGTTACGCACGACGCCTACTATGTTGGAGTCTGTAAAAAACACGCCATTAAATTAAGTGCTTGGAGACTGGAGTCACCTCCCGGAGAGCAGTTAAATGGGAAAGTGTGTTNAAAAAACACGCCATTAAATTAAGTGCTTGGAGACTGGAGTCACCTCCCGGAGAGCAGTTAAATGGGGAAGTGTGTTCCGAATTGCTGTCGAAATGGCCAGGTCATTAACTGGCGCATTAAACGCAGAGGACGTCCAACAAGTAAAACGGATATAACGTGACTTAACCGTTTATTGGTGAAAATATATTTTCCGTATTGCTGTAATTAGGGACAAAGCTATAATGCCTGAATATTTGGTCGTGTCATTATGCACAAACGTAACCAAAAATGAAAAAAAAAAACATTTCCACGAGCACGTTTAATGCCGAGATTAGAAAAAAGTTTCTGTAACGGACAACATGTTTCTTTTTTTCCGGATAGCACTGTCTCAACCGTTTCTTCGCTAATATTGTATGGGCTGATACAACAGTTGACATATTTGAGCTATTAAATAAAATAATTGTGTTTTTGTAAAGTCCCATCAGGTGTTTGAAAAATATAGCATGAAAAATATAGCTAACCACATGTGGTTTGCAGCACATTACAGTAAAATACAAAGTATTTTTGCAGTAAGAAGATGGCATCAATAGTAGTTTTCATTTTACACAGTCAAGTTTTTTCGAGAGCCCTGCTAAGATCTACTTGTATGCTCATTGTGTATTTTTCCACCGTATGCAAAATTATAGTTTCCACGGGCCTCATCACTCATTCACACGTATGTCAAATGAAACTGTTAAATTACTACATATCTGTTGATCCTTTTTTCATATGCATTAAAAACAGAAAGTAAAATAAATAATTTGTACACTCAGAAACGTTAAGAAATGGAACTATTTCCTCTGCATCGTTACCAACTTTAGCTGGCTCAAACCAGCCTGTGTTCTTTAAAATGCAGGTAAGGGCAATGACGTATTTCTAAGGTTGATTTCAAAAGTGCTCAATTAATCGTGAAAATTCTATAATCAAAAAAGTATCACAACTAAAAAAATTATTTCAAAAGATACGCGATGAAGTGAAACCACTTACATGTTTTAAATGTCCGTAGGAAACACGCCCCTCGCGTGTGATCCAATCGTGACGTTAGTTTTCTGGCCGTAACACGTGTTGCCCGTCGCTTTTGTTTACGTTGGACGTGAAATGCTTGTTTGGGGGTCGGTTTCGGTTTCCCACACACATCTAGTTCATAACGCCGAGTTTGAGCACGAGTTAACTACGAATACTGTTTCTCTACGTTTCCCCACTGTCAAATTGCGATTAATTTTAACTTCCCTGAGTTTAAGTTTGAACGCTCATTCTCGGCCGTTTAACTTGTGCTTACAATGGAAATCTGGCTGCCTAAACGTTGGATATTTTGGAGGTAATAAGAAAAAAAAATCGACAGAAGACTTCGTTGTAACCACGATATTATCTCCAGTTATTGCATTGTCATTTGCTTGGCCTTTTTCTGAAATGAATCCACAAAAAAAATTTAACTTATATTTCTCAAGTAGTTTTTATATGAAGTTAAATCCCAATATTCGGTGCATTATGTAAAACTGTTACCTTTAACTTTTGTTTGTATTTTATCGGCGCTTTAAACATACTACACCGTATTCGCGAGTTCGAAATTAAAACATAATTTTATTCGTTGCGGGGATTTGCAAATTTACCTGCACTGGAATGGCCGTTATAAGGTACAAATTAATGTACGAGGGCAATGCAAATATTGTAAGGCGATCTCGACTGTTACTTTAGGCACTATTTTATTTTAAAATTTTGAGAAGTTTACGGATATCTTACTTTTATAGCTATTTTTTTCAGCCTGTGTTCCTAAGATAACACAACTCAGGCTCCATATATTAGCGAGCGAACCCTAGCCACCACCTTCTAGATGCACCATTTTCTTCAAATGTCTGACCCTGAGTTATATTTACTACACGGAGTTGGTTGTCCGCTAGATGTGCGTGGTGAAACACACCGACCTTAATCAGCTGTAACTGAACAGTTAAAATTTTAACTTCGTTTAATTAAACCTAATTAAATAAAAAAAAACGGGCGAAACTTGCAAACGAGACTTGTTTTAAAAATGTGGGTATTATGAGATACCAATTAAGAACATTAGGAAAAACAGAATTTCTCATTGTACCAAACTGCATTAGTCTCGTAAAACATTGACTCAAAGATAGTACGAGTCAAGAGATGATATTTCTGAACGTATTTTCGTTATGTCACAGCGTTTTTTTTTTCAGCCCTCGGATTGAGTAAGGAAATAAATGTAGACGACGAAGTGAATTGTTATTCATAACAATTGCTGTTACATCTGCAGTCTTGGGGAGTGCATTCAGGACAGTTTTTTCAAAGTAAGCTGTCCAACTTACTCAAGAATCTAAACGCCTCAAGTCGCGTGCAGTAGAAGTTCTGCCAGAGTGGTCTGGTGGATCGCTCGCGGTATCTCGAAGATCACTGACGTGCTCCAGAATGAAGTAGTCCAGAAGTGTTAGGTCTGGGGAGCGAGCCGGCAATTCAATCCGCCCTTATCTCTGTATCCCGTAGAATGCACACGAACCTCATTACTTTAGTACACAGGAGCTCAGTGCTGTTGCACCCACAAGATATGTGACGTCTTCCAGCAACACGGACTTTTTTTCTTTAAAAATATGCTATGATTTGACTACTTAGATGATTTCTCACATCTGCTGAAACTATGAACTTTAGACTCCTACGACTTGTGTGATGTACCAAATATTTCAATCACGAGTGCTTTACAGGGACCATACTGTGTAACATTTAATACATTTAATTAAAAGACTTGTAATTTTTATAGTATGTGAAACATATTTTTAATGGAAATAACCGGGTGTATTCAGTAATATTTTTACAAGTTCCTGTTTTCTGTTTTTGGAATTGAATTATTTACAAGCATAGTTTGATTAAGTATTAATAATAATATCGCTGAATTTTGAGAAAGATATTATTACGAAGGTGGAGCACACTTTAATGTAAGAGTAATGGAACGTGTCTATGATGCGCAAGGAAATAATTGTGAAACCAGATAAGTGGAAGAGAGACCAAATGGTAGCTGCTGTTGTACTGTTGACCTTGGACATGACATCTGCATAGAGAAGGCAACATTCTTTGCATTCCGCTGCCGAGCTGAGTTACGGATATTCTGCAAGTGACGAATCCTCTATAACACACGGCTTAAAGAAGGAAGGTTGAGTCAAGAAATCGCCTATGGTGGCTGGTCATACAGCCACTACGAACTCTCCTTTTGTGGTTGTCAACTGCAGTACATTCTTTACAAACCACTTAACCGACACTGTCTAGGCAACTGAAGGGACAATCTCGGGCTAAAGATCTGCAAGTGGTTAATGAAATGCTACAAATTACGATCGGGAAATTGGACACTAAGAGTACTTAGTATGTCGTTGACGCAAACATTGCACTTGTTGCGAAAGATGAGAGGAACGACATATCAGGAGGTTTCCGCGTGACGTCATCCAAGATGGCCGCTGGCTTGTCCCTTGTCCCCGGCCTCTGGCTAGGAACCGGTCATTTCTAACTACTTGTCAGTAATGCAAGATACACAAGGCTGCATTTTGTGAGTTATTTAAATTTTAATGGTTGACAGAACATTTCAGCACTCAATACAATCTCATCTTTATAAAAAAAAATTTAAAAATATATATTAATTATGCCGTGTGGTTAATTAGTAGTGGTCTTAAGTATTAAACCAACTCGTATTTACACATTACGAGAAGACACGTGACGTTGACTTGTCCGGATTTAGACTCCGGAACTTGCGAGTCTCAAAAGCGCTGTAGCAGCGTTGACCAAGGAGGGCACCTTTCGATAACGATGCTCGGAGAGACTCGTAGAAGACGTGCGTGACGAGATGAACGCCGGGAACCTGTTTCTCCTAGTCGCTGGTGCAATCGTTTGAATATTTCCCACTCTGGTTTGTGCCTGCTGTGTAAACATACTCGTTCTGTCCCCGAGAACTGGAAAAAATAGTGTGGAGCAACTCACGGGTCCAAGCGCTCGTGAGCAGCAAGCTTCACGATAATTTTGTTACATGTATAGGCTGCTCACGGTAAAGTGAGCACTTTTGAGGCCCTAGTTACTTAATTCCTATCAACCATTTTTTATTCTTATACCACTTTTTAAAATGAATATTGCAATGTAAGTAACAATAACAGTATACATATGTCAACGGACTCTAACGTTAACGTCTAATGCTATAATAAAAAATATTTATCGACTATTATTCCAAATGAGAGGACTTCAAAAAGTGCTCACTTAACCGTGAATAGCCTATAGACTTCGATAAACGCGCACAAAGTTTGACCCTAACAGTCTAGAATTACCCAAGTTTAGAAAGTAGTTCCTGTGCCAGGAAATAGAGCATTTTCAAATGCCAATCTTTGAAATCTTACTCCTCGTATTGCAGTTTTTTTAATGTTACGTGAATACAAGAAAGGAAAATAAACCAAAGTAGAAAAATATAAGCTGTAGAATATTTAATTTACGTAGTCAAATAAATACTAGCTGGGGTCTGCATGCAATTTCTTGTGATCACTAAGCACTTGAAAGCAGCAGTTTGTGGTTTAAATATTCATATTGCCGTTTAGAACTGTACGGGTACACATAACCCATGTTCACCTTAGTCGAGTTGCTTACCTGAGCTCAAGGAGGAAAGTTGGGAAGTGCCGGTCGTAAACCAGAACTCTGACGTAAACATGGTACCTTGTAACGATAATAGACCTAAAAGACATTTTAAAATGTACTGTTTACAATGATTATCTTCAGCAGTGAATATCGCTGTCAGGGAAGTTACAACAAAATATCCAGATTACTAGGAAAACGCAGAATATATGCCTAAAGCCAGGGGTGATGATGTTTGGCGAAAAGTATTTAGAGACAAGATACAGTTCAAAGAACTACAGGTTCGTCCAGTTTTTTGATTGACAGAAGCATGTCCTGGTTCGTGCTTACTGTTTGCGCATCGATCACGAAGGTCCAGTGCCTACGTTACGGAATCCTGAGTGGCTCAGTCGAATGCGGAAAAGGCACCAGCAGCCAATGGAGGCATGACAACAGCCGAGGTGTATATAGTATTAAAGCTTACTGTGTGCTGCAATTTATTTCGCGAAAAATCAGTGGCCACTTCAAGTAAAAGTTTAAATAGCTGAGAGCGCTAAATACTATTGTCACTTCTAAGGTTCGTGAGAAAAAAAAATAGAAATANCGAAAAATCAGTGGCCACTTCAAGTAAAAGTTTAAATAGCTGAGAGCGCTAAATACTATTGTCACTTCTAAGGTTCGTGAAAAAAAAAAATAGAAATAAACCATTTTAAGTGTGTGCCAACTTTAAATATTACAATTTGTTGAGGTGCTAAATATAAAACTATTTGGCAAAACTACTGCCAACATTACAATAGTTATGCCACTCAGTGTTTACATACCACACACACACAGTTTGAAGTGGGTGATTTTTAAGGAATAGTCAAGAGCTTAATTAATCGTAAACCAACCCCTTGCATCAGACGTAACCCAGAGGATTCTGGTCGGATACCGATCGCTCTGTCCGCCACACGAACATGATTAATTCGTTGTAATTTCCGATAAAGAGACGCTATTGACGCGAGCTTACCACAATACTTAATAACGCTGCTGGTTTTAAGAGCCTTTGTTCGCCGGCTAATATCAGTGTTTCGGTGAGTTGATCAGCGAAGTGTAAAGCAAAAGTATACTAACAGCTATGAATAACAAGGGCAATATTTTTTTGAGAGAGAGAGAGAGAGAGAGNATTCTGGTCGGATACCGATCGCTCTGTCCGCCACACGAACATGATTAATTCGTTGTAATTTCCGATAAAGAGACGTTATTGACGCGAGCTTACCACAATACTTAATAACGCTGCTGGTTTTAAGAGCCTTTGTTCGCCGGCTAATATCAGTGTTTCGGTGAGTTGATCAGCGAAGTGTAAAGCAAAAGTATACTAACAACTATGAATAACAAGGGCAATATTTTTTTGAGAGAGAGAGAGAGAGAGAGAATTCAGACTTGTTTAGGTGATATAGTTAATTTAATCGTTTAGTCTTGGCACACANGAGAGAGAGAGAGAGAGAGAATTCAGACTTGTTTAGGTGATATAGTTAATTTAATCGTTTAGTCTTGGCACACAATTATTTAAGTAAATCTGTACGTTCTCCTCCAAGCGGGTTAAAGCATGAACTTCCGGCACATTCAGAACAAAGATTATAAATTTCAGATTTCGTTTAAATTCTCCAGCTAGCTTTTTTTCAGTCGAAAATTATCAGGACCTCTGGTAAAAAAAAGGAGAAATCAAGTTTCGCCATTAAATTTTCGTAAAGAAAGAAAAGTTGAACTCATTAGCGATGTTAATAATAGTTCTCTAGTCCTCCTGAGGCACAAAATAAACACGCAGCCCACTAAACGCAACGTGCATACACAGTAAAAAAAATTCCTGTACCTGTAACAAATAATTCTTTGGAAACTGGTGGCTAAGAATTTCTTGTAACTCTACAAACGAAATATTATATATTTACAGAAAATTATTTTAGAAAACGTACAAAATAGTTTATGTTTGTCAATGTTTATAATAAACTTGAAGTCTACAACACTTGCTTGTCAAAATTCAACATTACTTTTACACATTCCACATTAGGGTTTTGTGAAAATTAGTTTAATTTATTTCTAGTGTCACAAAAATATCTTTGGTAACTAGTTTCCAAAAAATACCTTGTACAAAAACGAAATTTTTTACAGTGTAGGCAAACATTTTACGCTAAGCTAATATGAAAAACTAGTTTTCTGATAACAAAATTGTCCTAGTTTTAATATATTTAGCACTCGCGGATAGATTACATACACCCTCGAATACAGTTACCCATTAATAAAGTTTTCAAAGAAAAACTATAACATAATCATGACCGGGCACAATAAACGAGAGATTAGCCTGATTTGATATCTGCAATCTGCGAACAATTGGCATAGGTAATAACATCGCCCTTCATTAGAATAATTAAAAGGTGCCATGTAATTAACCAACTAAAGCGTGTTGTTACACAGGTATAAGTCTAATGTAGTCCCAGCAGTATTATTTTTACACGTGCAGTAATTCTTCGCTGCCCGTGAGCCGTCAGCTACTATCGTTGCCGTTAGTGCAGTTATGCTATTAATGTAACTGTAATACGAACTACTTTTGTAACAATGCCATCTGCTTGCTGTACTGTCAACATTAAGGTGGTGTTTCTGTTTGCGGCAAAACCAATTTAGTGTTAAATATACGTTGACACTTGTGTTAAAAAAAAATTTTTTTTGTATTTTATTTACTTTAAAACAGCATTCCGAGGTAAAAAAAAAATNTTGACACTTGTGTTAAAAAAAAATTTTTTTTGTATTTTATTTACTTTAAAACAGCATTCCGAGGTAAAAAAAAAAATTAAGTACAATTTATTTTGTCTCAAAAAGAAACATTACCTCCGGAGAAAAAAAATCAAGGCAGGGANAAAAAAAAAATTAAGTACAATTTATTTTGTCTCAAAAAGAAACATTACCTCCGGAGAAAAAAAATCAAGGCAGGGAGTGGAATCTAACAACCACTCCGCGATACCCGTCGTCCTATAATTTTTTTTTTTAAAGTTCGCTGTATTGATTTTATTGACAGATACAATTGCCTTTGCACATGGCGTGAGGGACGTTTGACACTTGACAGTGCGAGTGCATTTTGCCATGTGTCGAGCTCAAGTAGACCGAATTGATGACAAATGCACAGTAAACACGTGCGCGACATGCGAACTGAAAATCCGCCGCGGAGGAAGGAAGCGGGGAGCGAACTCACGACCCTCCGACTACAAGTCGCCCCCCACCCCCCGCCCCTGAGCTATGAAGGCAGAACGCCAATCGTTTTATCTTATCATCCCTAACTGTGTTTCGAATTGAGAATATTATACACTGAAGAGCCACAAAAAAAAAACTGGTACAGGCGTACGTATGCAAATAACAGAGGTATGGAACCAATCAGAGTAACGCGATGCGGTCGGCAGCTAGATCGGTTACTGCTGCTGCTACAATGGCAGGTTTTCAAGATTTTAAGTGAGTTTAAACGTGGTGTTAATAGTCGGCGCACGAGAGATGGGACATAGCATCTCCGAGGTAGCGATAACATTTGGATGTTCGCGTACGACCATTTCAGGAGTGTACCGTGAATATCGGGAATCCGGCAAAACATCACATCTTCGACATCGCTGCGGCCGGAAAAAAGATCGTGAAAGAACTGGGACAAACGATGACTGACGAGAATCATTAAACGTGACAGACGTGCACAACTCTCTCAAATTGGCACAGATTGGATTTGTGGACTGCCCTGCAGGATTCATGGTGTGAATTGCCTCCTGCATACCTTCAGACATTAGTCGAGTCCATGCCATGTCGTCTTGCGGCACTTCTGCGTGCTCGGGGGGCCCTACGTGATATTAGACAGGTGTACCAGTTTTTTTGGCTCCTCAGCGTACAACATACAACGGCAAACTGCAGTACTCCATTGTTTGTGGAAATGCTATCTGCTCTAGAAATATAGGCATATTGGACACAAGCAAACTGATTTGCATTGTTTGGAAGCTGACCTTAAGATACATTTAGTTGTCATTCAATGCTTTAAAATTTAAATATAGTGTATTCATTTTACAAGGTTACCGCTGTGCACTAGTATCCAACATTTTACAATGTCAAGTCAGTGTTAACTGCTGTTGACTGGACGCTAATGTCGCATTAACAAAAATATTTTGTTCTTCCTGTTATTTTTAGCGTGATTCAACATTTTGGTTACGACAACGTTACTTTAGAAGCTTTGTTAACATGGACACGTCAACAGTATGTCTGCATAGTAACATAATACTTCGTAGATTGCTAGCATTATTGAATTTGTAACAACAGTATAGTCAATTCACAATGGTTGCTTCAAACTTTTCTGAAGTCCTGCTTAAGTTCTACTTCCAGCATATTCCTCCGCCTCATGCAAACAAAGCCTAACTAAGTCTAGAAAATTACACCAAAGGGACTACACGCCGCATTCGTGCACACTCAATGTAATTATATTTTGCACAAGAACTATTTCTTACTAGGCACTACCAACATACCTGTTTTATCACGGTGTTTTATTAATATTAACTATAAATGAAATATTACAATATATCAGCAAAATATAAGGTAAATTTTAATTTTAACAAAAATAACTTATTTTTACGTTAACATAAGTATAAAACGCTATGATACATGGCATATTTAGGAAATAAACAAACACGCCATAGATTGGTTGATTTTTCTAAGGTTATATTAAAAAAGTGTGAAGAAACCGCAAATAGAGCATACTAATTTCACTACAAAATAAACGTTCGAAGAAATGGCTCAAAAGTATTTTTTTTGTTGTAACAACATAATACCTTTTTTCTGTGTGCCCGTGGGTTTTGTCGATTGTTAAGACGTAATAGTCGCATGTACTTTAAAGGAACACACGTCTGGGTAATACTATTCACGCATCTGTTGTATCATCTCACCTAGTTTATGACATCTAGAAAATAACTACTTTTAGTCCCCAGTTTTCAAAGGGGTGTATCCCCCTTAATAAAGACGTTAAGTTATAGGCCGTATCAGTTTTTCCACCCAATTACCATAAAAAAAGATCCCACAATGTTTGCACCTGGAGTTCAGGATAACACGTGATACATCTACATTAGACCAATAAACTTCGACTTCATGTAAACCACGACAAAAGAAGGCGAAAACATACGACCTATGGTCTAAAGTGAATCGTAAGGGAGGTACAGATCTTTGAAGTTGGACCTGAAGCATGGATATCAAGTCGAAATAAGAGCGGTAAACGTGACAGCGGCAGACAAATGGTATGGTGTTTACAGATCTTTGTTCTGTTACACATTATCAAGAAACTCAGTGTTCCATCACAAATATTTTCTCCAATATTTGTAATAAACTAGTGCTTCAGGTTCAACTTCAAAGATGTGTACCGCCCTTGCGTTTCATTTTAGACCATAGGTTGTATACATTTTCCCCTTTGTTCGTGAATAACTTGCAGTTATAGTTTGTCGGTAGAATTGAGATATATTAGATATTTTATACATACACACACATACTATATACATAAAACCTGTATATACACTGTAAAAAATTGTAATTTTAATGAGAAATTCTTTGTAATTTTACAAATGCTTGTAACAGTACAAACATTTATCTTGTAAAACTACAAGGGACGTGTTTGTAATATACCTCAATAAATGTTTGTACTATACTAAGCCGTATCCACGAGCTTCAGATAAACTCAACAACGTAAAAACGTATACAGCTGTTTGTGCAAAAACTATGGGTGATGTTAAGTGTAGCTGCATGCTAAAATAAATGTATTGCAAGTTTGAATAATGTAAAACACTTAAAACAACTCAAATAATGATTATAAAACGACAATTTCAATAAAACATGACTGTATTATTCATTAAGGTAGAAGTAAAGTGGATCTCTTTATAGTGATGCAACCAGCAACACAGTAAATGCACAACATTTTAAAAATTATTGTAGAGACTTCCAAAATCGTAAGAAAAATATGACTAGAGTTTTATATGAAATATAAATGTTTATATTTTATTCAGTGTAAAATATTTCACCACGGTATGTCTCTTTGATAGGTGAATTTATTATTTAATAACGAAAATGTCCATTTCTTACCCAAGAATGGGCGTATTTCTTCTCTGGATAAATAATAAAATTGATCTTATTAAAAAATACCTCATCTAACCAGGATAGCAGTTTTTTTCTATGATTTTGCGTGAGAAAATATTCGCATAACATTTTATAGGTATGCTAAAAGTTAAGTTTATGAAAATAAGTTACAAAACATATTACACCTGTCGACCGGATTATTTATTTTTAAAATGAAAAATAGTATCAAATACAGCATTTTTTTCGCACAAAGTCAAAGATATTAATGTATAATTTCGCATAAATCAATCGCAGAAACAATAATATGTCAAATAACCATACTATCTTGGAAATACAAAAAACATTCTATAATATACATAGGAAGCTGCTGCCTTCGTAGTGTAGTGGTAGAAACTGGAACAACGTTAAGATGTTGAAGGATGAATGAACTGGGAGGGCGAGGTGTTGATGTTCGCGATAACATGCCTGGTAATGGGTTGTGAACAGTTGGAAGAGGACTGAGCACCTGCCTACCAGCACATGCGGAGAGGACGCATGTCTGCATGTGTGTCTGGCTATCGCTATGAGCATTTGCTGCTGCCTATAAAAATGACAGTGAGCAACCGACCATTGCAGGTCTATGTTGTTATGCCTCTTGCCATGCAGCCAAAAAAAATATCGTGTTATTATGTAAATCGCACACATTTCACACATCTCAGTTTGAAACTGAAATTTGGATTTGTAATTACTGTAAACTTACAATTATGGAGGTTGTCATGTGTAACACACAATAAAATGTAGGTACAGCACACAACAAAAATTTTAATGTATGTACTTGTCTATACAATGGCATTTGAAAGGAATGGTTATGTGTAAAATCGATGAAAATGTGATTGAAAAGAAATAATATTTAGTGAACGATTAATAAAATTTCCATCTTATCGTTCACGCAATTTATTAAAAAAATATATAATTTTCTGTACGTCTTCCTTGAACTCACTTTCTTCATAGAGCTACAACTACTCAACAAATGCATAGCTTACCAAACTATAATAGAGCAGCTGTCATAATTTAAAAGAAAATAAGATGTATTTATTTTATTGATTGTATTATATGTGATAGAGTAATGTACGTATTTAATTAAAGTCGTAGTTTTATAGCCTGAAAGTATTGTAAATGTATTACATAACTGATTTATCAGATATTTTTGTAAAATTTTAAATTTTTATTTGTAATATGCCATAATTAAAAATAACTTCAAGTATATTTTTTTCATGTAAGAATATAGACGTTACTATTTACTTCTAAAGTAATTATTTTGGACAATATAAAGTTACCAAACACTTATGTACTCTGTTCAAAGAAAAACTAAAAACGCGTTATTTTCATTTCGAGCTGCAATCTTTTGTCCACTGGAAGAAAATACGTCGAATAGTCCGCATGAACAGCCTGACTGTACGGAAATGTCGGACAGGCATTTGAGGTTACTGTACTGAGTTGTTAGGGGGAAGGGACTGGATGGGGTTGACGCACACTAATTAGTCTGGCCAGTACGAGTCTCACTACTCCTTCTGCAGTCCGGTTCAGGTGCATGGCTGCCATGTGTGTTGCAATCAAGTGATTACAGGCTCTACAGTGGTTGTGCGATGAAAGTAAAATAATGTGGGTACACCGGAAGCGTCGAGTCGAAAAAGGCACGAGGTTTTCCTTCAATAAAAAAGAAAAAGAGAAGTGGCTTACACCTAAATATCCTAAAGAAACACCGGTAAGGTAGAACGTAATACTTATTATTATACACAATTATTTTAAAAAATTGTGTGTGCGCGCGCGTGTGCACAATAGAGAGGGAGAAAAAAACGTGGGGAAATGGTACATTCACGCCATTTTTATGTTTGTAATGAATACCACTCTGAAAGTCGCGAAATGCACAACAAAGTGCAAGAAAAAGAGTTCAAGGGATAAATAATAACAATGAACTTATTTTCCTTCAAAAAATTATAATAAACTATGTTTAAAATTAAGACTTTTTTATGTAAGCAAAGATGTAATCAAAAATGTTATAATTCACCGTAAAAGTTTTGATGTATGAGGTTTGATTTATCTATTGGAACATGTTTTCAGCCGTGTCCTACAGAGTGTCCACCCCCCGCGTGTAGGTGCTTGAGGTTCGGACTAATGGCCTACTGATCTTGTAGTGGCTNCAAAAAATTATAATAAACTATGTTTAAAATTAAGACTTTTTTATGTAAGCAAAGATGTAATCAAAAATGTTATAATTCACCGTAAAAGTTTTGATGTATGAGGTTTGATTTATCTATTGGAACATGTTTTCAGCAGTGTCCTACAGAGTGTCCACCCCCCGCGTGTAGGTGCTTGAGGTTCGGACTAATGGCCTACTGATCTTGTAGTGGCTAGAAGTGTAGCTGCACCCTTAACTTGGACGCACGCATTAGCGAGGGTAAGGCTACTCGGCCCCAACCACCACCCTCTCCGCGGTGTTGCCTTCTCGTCAGCTCCATACTGTACCTGAATTCGACAAGAGCCTTGGCATTACCACATAAAAAAAACGGAAAAAAATATTTATCACGGTTTTGTAGGAAGTAAATGGAAAATTTTAAAAACCGTGATTGCTTGTATATTGAGCCATTATTTCGCGTGGTTATAATAGCATTTTAATTTGTTATTTTTATTGGCATTTTTAAATTGATGATGTTAAATATAAAAATTATATTACATTATCCACATCAGTTTTTATCAAATTCGATGCACTGAAGCGTGCAAACTATGAAATATTTTTATTAATCCAGTCACTTGAAACCATTTCTTGGATTCAGTATTTATTTGATAGCGTGAAAGGACCTTTACTGTTCACACAACTTCAGAATATGAATGAGATGTAACGTTGCATTGCATTGCATATATATATGAGAGCGAAATAAAGCCACAAAACATACTTATCTTTAATGCGTTTTTGCCTATAGTAATAATTTACAAGTTAACGCTAATATTCTGACTTTAATTTCTTTCTCACGTAACCGTCATGGCGCTCTGGTATCATTACATTAAATGTGGCGAATTCACTGAGTCGATAAAAATTATACACGACGCGTGCTGTTTATGTGAACAAATCTCGTTGTACTAACTGAGGGGAAAAAACCATAATTGGAAGATATTAATTTTCGAATAAAAAGCTGAAGTTGAATACGCATATCTTTCCTGTTGACATCACGGTTTGATAGCGCAGTAAGTTAGATAACAGCTTCATAAAAAAATTCCGTACATTGTATTCAAATATCCCTCAGAATGTGGATGGAACACTTATTCCATCATTAGTCTATAACTGATATCACTTCCTAGAAGGAGCCTACTGTATTATCTTCCACTGATTCCTGTTGGAGGCACTTCCCCCGATGGGCGTTGTTGAGATTGGCTGGAAATCAGAGCATTTTGATTGTTTCCGGTTTGTCTCCCTGTTGATAAAATAAGTGCTAATTTTTCCTTACAGATTATTTTTATTTTATCTGAACATTTATACATTTACAGTTCAGGGCATAGACTTATTTGTAGTTTTAATGTAAAACCACCCGAATTAGCTTCATTTTATAAAATGTGTGTACGCTGCTGCTTTCTTTTCTGTGCGTCGTTTAAATTTTTATGCGTTATTTAAGTAATTAATTTCTAACTTATTTCAATCATTAATATTTACACGGTGCGGTGTCTGAATTTCATAGACATATCTGAATTTTTACGAAATGCTCGTGAGAAAAAAGTTCATGGTATTATGTTATTTTCCATTAAAATCAACTTTAGTAATAAACCATATGTAACTACATTAGCAGGAAATGCGCCGAAAATGCTCCTGGAGGGGTTAAGCCAAATTATACAATTGTGAATAACTCCTCAACGACAACAAGGAATGATTCCTGAAACCAACTCCAGATGTCAATTGTCCACAAGGAAGACTTCCTTGAATGTTTCGAAGACGTGCAGCTTCCCTTACAACGTCTGCTGCAACTGTAAGTATTGAATTTCATTCTCTCGCAGCTTATGATAAATTTGTCACTTCTTATATTTCTTGCTACATGCACCGTAATGTGGCTGCCATTAAAGTTTCTCTAAAATGGCAAATAAGAAGCCTACACTTGATTGCTAATGTTTCTTTCACAGTTAAAATGTAGCTAAAGTTTAAAGTTGTGTAGCACTGCAAAATTATTACTGTTCGAACTTGTGTACATTAAAAGGTATTTGATGTAATTTATTTATTTTACGAATGCATAGTATGTTCGCTATTATTATTGCGTGTAACTGAATTATAATTTTGTTGTTTTCAGTGCTAATGCGCATGTATCGTTAGATAAGCATGCGATAAATTAAAATCCTATATATTACATATAATTATAAGTAATAACTTTCTTTAATGGAAGACGTTAATTTCAACATTTCAACGATACCGTACAGTATGCCTGAAAGTCTCAGCTCAGCAAGAGGACGCGCGGATGACACATTACTCTGTGCGCAGACACACACTATAGAAAAGGTACTGATCAATATCCAAGTATCATGAACTCAGTTAAGTTAGTTTACGAACCTGAGAAGATGCTAATGGTGTATAAATACATTTTCAGTTAATTATCCAACTCTTTATTGTTACAGGGGATCTACTTCGAAAACATCTCTGCAGACTTCTAACTTAATTGAATCCACCACAAATATTTACGAAAAAAGAGTTTCTCCAACTAAAGATACAAAATACACGGATTTGTCTGAAGAAACATATATTCTTCAACCAACACTGACACAAGGACAAATGAGAGATCTCTTGTGGTGCTGTTGAAATCCCAGAAGCAGTCCCGGCAGACGAAGGTTCTTATTCAGGCTTACCGTAAGCATGATACCTTTTATAATTTTGTACTGTAAAGTATTCCTGACTGTCTGTAGAATTTTTGTATATTTCTGTGCCGTGAAATATTACTGGTACTGTGTAAAGAAATAAGATTCAGATTTGACGTACTACATATATTTATACAAAATTTCTAACAAACACGTCTAAGATAACTTATTATAAATACTTTACTTTAAATAGGAATCGTCAATTATGAAAATGCAGTGACATTGAAAATAGGTTCTACTGTACAATATCAGTAGTTTAGGTATTCGTGCTACGAATGCTTTTCTATTTTAATTTTGGTTTTCAGAGAACTGTGCGTAGAGGTTGTTCACGAAGGAGGAGGTAGAGACGCTTCTTAAAAAAAATTTGACCGGCATGCGAATATGCGAAATACAGCATTTGATCTCGGAAGCAAGAGCTTTGGGAAAGCACACAGTCGAGTGCAAAGCAAGAGTGAAAGGATACTTTTCATTTCAGAAGGAAAGGCGTTTGGGGCTTCGGAGGCTTTTACTTTTCAAGTGCAATTCTTGCAACGCAGAAACTGTAATTGATACAAATCCGTCGAAGACATGGCATGCTCCCATGTGTCAATTCTTCTGTATGATTTAAGTCCCTGCCCCAAGTAAACCAACGTACCAACGTACCAAAAAGAAGAACAAATTGGCGAGGTAATAATGCTTACTTTTGTTTATATTTATTACGATAAATTAGTAATAATTAATTATCTGCCATGTACAACAATTTTGTTACAAAACACAATACACGCAAAACAATCTGTAGTAGGAAGTTTGAGATAAAAAAATGGGGGTTTTCATTAGCTCTCCCCTGGTTTTTCCCTGTAAGTAAGAAGAAATTAGTTAAATTAAATAAAGAAACGCACCTTTACTATAAAAATATTTTATTAAAATATTTTACACGTTTAAATTTTTCTTCCAAATATTTCGTAAAATGTATTTATTTTGCAGTAAGACAGAAACAAGACCATAAAAGTTATTAACAGTAAAAAAAAAACAAAAAGAATTGGAATTTCATAATACGGCCTACACAAAATTATTGCGTTTCTCTGAACTACTTGCTTTCTGATGTTTACAGGCTTGGTTACAGTCTTTGACTGAAGCCATGGAAGAAGCTGCGAAAGAAGAAAGATCGTATGCAATACAAGCAAATAATGTAGATAAAGATGGATTTCCATATATAACTGTTGTGGTCGATGGGGGGTTGGAGCCATCGTAGTTATGGACACAGTTTCAAATACAAATCAGGCGTTGCAATGATTGTTGGCTACAAAACAGGAAAACGGCTCTTTCTTGGGATAAGAAATGTATTTTAGTATTTGTGCTTTGGCAGAGCGCAACAGCGAAACTCCTAGGCAACACAAGTGTTACGAAAACTGGGATGGTTCTTCAACAACTATGGAAAGTGATATTTTGGTGGAAGGTTTCAAAGCTAGCGAACATTCTTACGGTTTACGCTACCTGAAATACGTAGGTGACGGAGATTCTTCAGTGTATAAGAAGCTGCTAGAAAATGTTCTTTACGGGCTGCAGATGACAAAAACTGAGTGTACTAATCATCTCATAAAAATTTTAACAAGCATCTCCTCAATTTAAGCAAAGAAAATTCAGTCAATAAAACCCATTTTTACATATTCATTAGAAAGATGTTTGAAAAACTCGATGTATTTTACGATGCTCTTTTAGCACCAGCGGAGCTTGGCTCTGCAAAGTGTTGCGACAAAGCCTGTTCCAAAAAAATGGGAGGAAAAAGAAGTATCCTGCCAAATGAGACTCCCCCGTTCAGTTTAACATCTTTCAGTTTTTTTTATGTATGTAATGTTTTGTATCATAAATGTTATATGCAAATTACATTTATAATCTTAGTTGTCTTTAACACGCCATGCAAGATCTCTCAACGTCAGGAACTGGGAAGGAGAATAAACATTTGCTGTGTTATATAATAACAAGCAATTAAAATTATGCTCTTCGAAGCAATCAATTCTTTATTGATATTTAAAATATGAATAGCTCTTCTAGTTATAATCTATCCCTGAACCTGTGACATTTTTCTGTGACAAATAAAATATAAATTCACATTCTAAAATATATGTTTTATAAGAAAACTTTGCCACCCTTATACTGGTAGTTATACGTATTTCATACATTACTTTAATTGTGACTTTGGGTTTCTGTTTTGTTAATTTTTTGTGGAATTACTGACAATGTACGTAGGTATTTCTGTAATTGCAAAAATTTGAAAACAATTATATAAAAAATTTTAATTGAAGTTTTTCTGCGCTGTATTAAATGTTTTCAAAGTAATATAATTCAGTAAATCCATTTCCAAAGAGATATCATTACCAAAATAATAGCGGAAAAACAAAGGAACGTAGTTGGTCTCTGCCCTACAAATTGCAAAATTATTATTACTTATTGCCATACGGCTTATAGGAAATTCTACATTTTGTAATTTAGAGTTTATTCTATTTCATGAACGAGTGCACCTATCTGACAGCCAGTGTTTAGTGATGTACCATAAATGATATGAACAACATTCCACGTAGAAATTAAATCAGTCGATGCACATCACCTTAGCCGCATTAACAACAACAACAACAACAACAACAAAAAAAAAATATATATATATATATATAGCTCCTTGAAACATTTTACAGACTAAAAAAGGTAACATACACTACTTCTAGATGCATGTCACCACTAATTACTGCCTCCTTCCAAATTCCTAACCTAATGTTCAACAATTGGCACCCAACGTGACGTCATCGCATAAAGAACTCGCGCTCCTGGCCTCGTTGCAGTCGGTGCAGAAAGAAGATTGGCCGGAAGTAGAATGACGCAGGCGCCACACAGATGCGACTTCTTGTAGGGGTGAGAACTTCTTGTTTGCTCATACTGCGCATTGTAGAGGTATCGGAATGTGGCCAGTTTAGTATGCATTCTCAGGAGCATAGCCACGGGTGCCATAGAAATATACGATGAGTTCGTAATATAAGATTTTTAACAAGTTTGCCAAATCACTTTAAACTTTCTGGGTGTGCGTAAGAATAAACTATTACCGGCAAGAAGCAGTAGTCAACTTAATAGGACATTTGTTTTATTTAAAGAAGTTTTACAAATGGGTCAAGTTAAATCGAACAGTCGATAGATAATCTTCAAGACTAAGTGTATAAAATACATATAACATGGACATGTTGATATAGAGAGAAACGAGAGCACAGATAAAACGTTTAAATCTAACTAAAAACATTTCAACTGAAATAACACTTTAAACATCTCCAAAGATTGTGGTGCAAATAAGAACAAATTTCCTGCTTATAAAATATGTAGAAAGAGCAACAACGATGCAGTTTCTTTTCGCCACACAATAACTACGGTTGCTTGTTGAAAAATGCCCATTAGCTCTTTTTAGCGGATTGATAGTTGATTCTGTTTGCATGTCACTTGTGCGGTTACATACTAAAATATTTTGTGAAACTCACACCATGTTACCACTAACATCGGCGTAGCTAAGAATTCCTTAGCGATGAACGCTCGTATTGTAAGAAATGGGATACATTTTTCTTACTCCGTTTTTAATTTTATATTCCTGATATTGCGAAAAGTTTGATATGTGTAAGAACAATAATTCACAATGGAAGGTAAGTTAAATTTATCAAAGAATCCGTGAAGGCGCTAATAAGTGCTGTGTTATTTTGGTAATTCTTTAAACATGAAAGGGGCCGGGGTGGTGTAGTGGTTAGACTACTCTCCTCCCACCTAGGGCCAACTTGGTTCGACCCCTGGTGGGGTCGTTCCCGGATTTTTGCATGTGGGAATCGTGTCGTACGATGCAGCTGGTTGGCGGATTTTCTCGGGGATCTCCCGTTTTCCCCCGCCCTTTAATTCCAGCGCTGCTCCATACTCACCTCGCTTCACCCTCATCGGCTCTCAAGACTTCGATTTTAAGAGCCGTCCAAATAGGCCTATCTTCACTCGCTCTAAACACGAAAGTGGTTTTTATTGTAGTGGATGATAGTGACATTGTGACATCAACAAAAGAAAACACATCTTTCACGTTGTATCGAACACGGGAAAACTTTCTTTCAGAAAGCATACATAGGGCCAGTGACTTTTCGCGTAAAAAAACGAAGCACACAGTAGACTTTAGTACTAAATACACATCTCAGCTGTTGTTACACCTCCATTGGCTGCTGGTGCCGTGTCCGTCTTTTGACCGAGCCACCCAGGACTAAGTAACTCCGACACTGAACCTTCGTGATTCGTGTGCAAACGGTTAACACGGACCAGAACATTTTATAGCCAATCAAAGAAGCTGAACGATCCTACAGTGCTTTGGATTGTATCTTGTCTCGAAATCTTTTCGCGAAATATCACTGCCCCGAAGTATAAATAATACAATTGCAATTTTTTGGGACGGAGAATGAGGTTGAAATCCTATATGGGGGTTTTGTGAAATCTTGCTCAGAGTAAGGCAGGTTGGGTTTCCGTTTGTAGCAGAAAGATGGCAGGCAATGAGGTCACTAAACCTGATGGACTCTGACCTGTGCGGATCTGTGGAAACCAGGCGACTGCTTTCATTTCGCCATTGCATTTATTTCAGCAAGCCGGTACGACGTCGTCGAGATGTTGAAACTGACTTACTTGCGGAAGTGGAAGCTGCGATGTAGGCGGCTCTGTACGAGTGGGGTCAAGTTCTAGGGGGCTACACAATTTCTCACTAGCTTCAAATGAAACATGTGACATGGCCAATAACAAAAGGTCGTGAATCTACTGATTAACTCGCTTACATCCGAAAATAAAATACAAAAATTCTTTCGTGATCACCTTCCTTTCGGTGTTCATTCTCGTCGGTGTGTAGTGAATAATTTGTCTTTCACTAAAACGATTACGATGAAACTTCATTTTTAATGGCTGAACAAAATCTTGTTGACGCTGATTTTTGATCAAAATAATAAGACAAATACTAGTTATTTACTCACGCTCTAACTACCCAGCACTAGAAAAATACGCATATAATCAAAATAAAACTCTAAATTGATTTTTATGCCGTACTATATTCAACTGAAGAAACATACACGCATTAACTGATTATCATACAATTTTTGTTAACAGAAAACACTTAAAAAATAAATTTAACATGTGATTAAATTATTTTTATATACTTTCATATTGAAATACATTTGGTTTAAAATCGGTTAATTAATATTCAACCCTTTCTTTAATTTTAAATTACATGTTCTTCAGACAATAGAAAAAGCACATTATTAGATCAAAAATGTCATGTCGCCTAAGTAGTATTTTTCCGTACATTGGCATATCCGGTTTAGACGAAATTGCCTTATGTTTAATGTATTTATATGAAATTTTATCTTTTAATGGTTTTGTGGTTTAAAGGAAAAACAAATTTTAATCTAAATTAGTAGGTATATTTTAACTTTTTTTTAAACCGTAAATGCCAGTCTTAAGTGACACAGAAAACAATTACAGATAATAAAATGTTTTGAATGACAAACATTTTTGCTTCTCATTTATTATGAAATTAAACACTTACAATTAACATCTGTATGTTTGGCAACACACATTTTCTCGTCATGTTTAGAACCAAATAGAGAAATCACTGAATTGCAGACGGGAAGGTAATGAGAAATAATCATACTTTCACGTGCATGTGATTATGGTCGACTGTAACTGGACGCCGGCCGACAAGGTGATCGAAGCGCAACGAGCCAGAAACTCGATGCGCAGTGTCCCTGGAGAAAACTCAGGGGGGGATGTGTGATTAGTTGATGCGAGGCACGCGATTGGCCGGCCAGGGCGATGCGATCGACCGAGTCGATCGGCGCCTCGCATCGCAGAACAGCGAGCCGCGACTAATTAGATGCGAGCGAGCCCGCGGCGCCGGTCGTCATCGAGGTGGTTACTGCAACAACTTGCCGGCGATGACTTGGGATTATGAACTTAATGACCCCGTCATTACAACTGTCATTACAGCGCTTTCGGCTCGCAGCCATAAAGCGTTTCGTAAGCAACCCGAGTTGCCTCTTATATACCCGGTAACGTGAGTTTACATAATTGAACTATAACATTAATTGATAGTCAAAGCTGCAACACGATTAACGCAACCCATCGTTAAGATTAGTTAAAAAATATTTACTTGCAGTTTTCATATAATAGCATGAGAGAGAGAGAGATAGATATATNGCCAAACATACAGGATGTAGATTTCATATAAAGTGGAAAGCAAAAATTTTTTGTAATTCAAAAAATTTTATTATCTGTAATTGTTTTGTGTCACAGAAGACTGGCATTTACGGTTTAAAAAAACGTTAAAATATATCAACTGATTTAGATAAAAAATTGTTTTTCCTTAAAACTACTAAACCATTAAAGATATCACTAAAGGACTTTAAGTGTTTTTTTTTTAACACTAAGAAACTTTATAGGTTAACCGAACAGGAAATACATTATCCTTGAAATCAAAATTTGGGCCACGGTCAATTTTGTTTAATAAACAAGCACGGTTTTAAATGTTCTGGCGGTCGGTCAACCAAATTTTGAGCTTGACAAATTTTCTTTCGCCTAGACGAATTTTCAACTAACTATATCAGGGTAGAAGGCAGTAGACCTAAAATCGGTTTTCCTAACTGTCGGCGAAATTACTGTAGGTCTAGTGACAGTAGGTTAAATGCCGTTTAGATGTAGTGGCTGTAGGTAAAACTAATTTATATCTACCGTCTGTAGATTAAACTACAATAGGTCTAGTGCATGTGGGTGAAACGACTTTGAGGCAAACTGCCAGCTTCAGAAACTCTGTAAGAGAAACGATTGTAGGTCTACTACCGTTTCCCACATATCAAGTGTTCAGTTGAATTCTCAAATACACGAAAAAGGCATCAGAAATATTATATTTATATTAAATTCGCTGTAAATTTTTTCTGCAATGTAGTCACGTATTGAACGGCAGCTTTAATTTAAAAAAACTGTGAGTCAATTTTGGATTTTTTTTTTTTTTTCCGAGTTAACTTACGACATAATGACTGGTCGCAATAAATGTTTCTTAGCGCATTTTTTGAATGCTTTGACACTGGTTTTATTAATTTTGAAGCAACAAAAAATTATCTTACTTCCGTTGTCATGAGCTCTGTAAAAAAAACTGAAGTAGTTTGAAACTACTTAATCTCTCAGATTTTTGGATTGATGAGTTATTTTTTAATTCCCGTAAGTTCATCTAGGTAAAAGCTATTCACTGTAAAATGAGCACTTTTTAAATCAGTTTTCGAGAAGTATCACTGCCACTATCTGCATATATTAACGGAAACACTGACTGGCATGCACCCAGTTAAGTTTGCTAAGGAGGTGGG